>PVIU01009652.1:0-74867 GCA_004026605.1 Ondatra zibethicus
ACATACATCGGAGTAGCACATCCCCTGAACACAATGCTGTATACACTTTCATGTGATTTTGGAAATTCACCATATGTCCTCTTCTTGGCATTGAGCTTTTGATCACATATAGTTTGCCTGGCTGACCTCTTGAGTGCATGGAATGTTGGGGAAGGTGGTTTTCCTAGTCCTCAGCATCTTCTTACTAGCCTGCAAGGCTCGACCACAGGTAGGCTATCAAAGATGCTCTTAAGTAGAAGAAGGCTCATGTGTTCTCTGCTTGGTCTTTGAGTGGATGTACCTCATGTGATGTGATGATGTGATGTGTGATCTTCTGAGGGGCTACTGCTTGAGTGTATGAACCTCATCCAGGAAAGGTGAGATGCATCTCAGCTAATACCACTAGAACAGAAAAGATGCCTCTGGTAAGGACCCCATTCCCAGGACCCATGGTTCTTATTGAGCTTCCTAGCTGTCTGTCCCTCCCCAGTGATACCTCTTCTCTAAGATCACTCACATCTCCATCTCACTAATTTACTTAACTCTGAGGTCAGTTCAGAGAAGTAGGGATCTATCTGCTCACATATTTCCCAGGGCATGGAATTTTAGTGAGACAAGACTTTGAACTAGTTTATAGTTAGATTTTAACTATATAATTTTCTCTTTTCAGATATTGATCAGTGAATGAATACTTATAGAATGATAATGCATGTGCTGTATTGAAATGAGAGCCATGAACAGAACAGTTGAAAACCTTTCTTTCTTGACGCATGTATTAGAAGTAGAACAACAAGTGAACTGTCAGAAGTTACTGACTACAGGCCATATGGAGGGAGTTAAGCAGAAAAGGAGAGCAAGGGTTACAGGATAGACATGAGAGATTTTGAAATCAACTAGAATTGGTTCAGAGTCATTCTTAGAGGTGATACTGTGGCACCACGAGGGAGCAAGCTGTCAGGGAGATGGACAGGCATAGGTGACAGGCCTTCAGTGGACCTGCATTCTGTGCTGAGGCAAGAGAAGGTTCAGCAGAGAGCAGGTAGCGGGAAGGGACTACCTAGCTGAGTGGAGCTGAGAAGATTGGGAGACATCGAGGAAACCAAACTTGCTATGATCTCATTTAGAAAGGGTCCCTTTGTTGAGTTGAGAGCAGCCCATACAAGGTCTGGTAGAAGCAGCAGGGCTGGCCAGAGGTGATGAGGATGGATGGGGCTGTGCCCTGCCGTAGGCAGTAGTTTGGACAGGGAGCAGGGCTGACTTGGGAGTAAGCAGGTTGAGAGAAAGCAAGAACTGCTGTGGGGTTCGCTTGGGATGTGAAAGGTTTGTCTAGGACAGGTGAAGTTTAAGAGATACCTGACACCTGTGCATATGAATTTAGGGTCCCTGGGAGATGTTTGGCTGACAGGATAGGTTGAAGCCTTGAGTTTGTGTACCTTGTGTCTGTCTCACCCTAAAATGCTCACCTAGTGATTCTTTTTCTCTCTGGTAGGTGAAAGGCCGTTCAAGTGCAGTGAGTGTGGAAAAGCTTTTAACCAGAAAGGGGCACTGCAGACCCACATGATCAAGCACACAGGAGAAAAGCCACATGCCTGTGCCTTTTGTCCTGCTGCCTTTTCTCAGAAGGGGAACCTGCAGTCCCATGTGCAGAGGGTCCACTCAGAGGTGAGCATGGCGTTTGGGCTCTGTGCACTATCTCAGAGTTTTAGAGGTCTCTTGAGTTAATGACTAGCCTGAGAAAGTATGTTACAGTTTTGAAAAATGCAGATTGAGCTGTGTACAGTAACCTATTTGCAAAAATACTTTGATGGGAACATACTGTTTTTGTTGTTCTTGACAGGTCTTTCTATGTGGCTTTGGCCGGTGTGGTACTCAGAATGTAGCTCAGGCTGACCTTGCATTCATAGCAAGCACTTCAGCTTCCTGAGTGTTGGAATTGTGTGCATCACTGTCTCAGGCACTTTTGGGTTTATTATATGTGGAGAAATACAAAGTCTTATCTTGCCCTCTTTTAATGAGTATTTAAAAATGGTAATATCTTTGATAAATGTGACCTATCAACCATGATATCTATTTCAGCAACAGACACTATCAAGTGTAAGAAAAGAAAGACAAGAAGAAAAACAAAAAGCACTGTCCTTGCTGTAGACAGAGTGGGGCTGGCACTTGGCCCCGTGGCACACTTTACACGGACCTAGCTGTATGTTCTCGCCGTGCTATATGAATCAGCTCAGATGACTGCTGTTAGCTGTTGTCTACAGGTCCTGCTTAACTGTAGAGTCTCTGGAAACATTTGCATCAAGTCTGTTTTTAGGAGCAACGTGTCTATTAGTTAGTGTGTCTTAGTTATGGCCTAATTATAGAATATAAAGGAATATTTACTTAACACAAATGCTTACATCATGAATCAGTTTATTGTTGGGGAATATTATTTTAAGGTGTGTGACTTGTTTATGCTGCATTTGTTTAACTCTGTGAAGCTGTGCTGCTGTGCTTGTCTAAAATACCTGGTGGTCCTATTAAAGAGATGAATGGCCAGTAGTGAGGCAGGAGCAAGGATAGGCGGGGCTAGTAGGACTATAAATAGAAGGAGAACCAAGGAAGAAGAGGAGCAAGAGAACAAGGAGAGGAGGACATCAGGGGCCAGCTACCCAGCCAGTCACGGAGTAAGAAATAAAGAAAGGTATTTAGAAATAGAGAAAGATAAAAGCCCAGAGGCAAAAGGTAGGTGGAATAATTTAAGAAAAACTGGCAGGAAACAAGCCAAGCTAAGGCTGGGCATTCATAACTAAGAATAAGCCTCCTTGTGTGATTTATTTGGGAGCTGGGTGGCAGGTCCCCCAAAAAGTCAAAAGAGTAAACCATCACACAACAGTTTATTGTACAGCAAAAACTATCATTTTAAAAAGCAAATATGTATCTTTAAAGTTTTTCATAGAGTTAATCGCTAAGTACCACTTTAGTGACTGGGGAGCTAAAACAATATAGTAGAAATTGAATGACTGACATATAATCCCAGCACTCAGGAGGCTGAGGCAGGCGGATCTCTGTGAGTTTGAGACCAACCTGGTCTATAAGAGCTAGTTCCAGGACAGGCTCCAAAGCAACACGGAGAAACCCTGTCTCAAAAAATAAAACAGAAAAAGCCAGGCATGATGGATTCTTGTAATCCCAGTACTGTGGAGGTAGGGACAGCTTGCTGGCCAACCAACCTAGCTGAATCTGCAAGTTCTAGACCATTGGGAAGTTTCTTTTCGAAAACAAAGTAGATGGCTCCTACCCTAGGTTGCCCTTTAGCTTTCACATGCAGATAACACACACACACACACACACACACACACACACACAGAGAGAGAGAGAGAGAGAGAGAGAGAGAGAGAGAGGGGAGAGCGCAGGTTAGATCTCTAACATCTAATGGGTTAAAATAAAAAAAGAAAAAACTTAAGATTCAGAATTCTATTTTCACTAAGTTATTTTTCTCTTAAGTCATGAAATAGTGATAAGGTACTGACACTGTGTAATTTGGTCATCAGGTCATTCTTGTGAGTTGCCTTTGAGTAGAGTTGATCACTGAAGAATAGTTGTGTGTTTATGTAGCACATATTTCAGAAATACCTTTTTGGGACCCTAGGGTGGTCCTCTGAGACACTCTCTCAGACTCCATGTTAGGAGAACCCGTGCAGTGTGTACAGTGGGGGCATTGTGGGACTTGTCCTGTGATGGGAGACTTGAAAAGGCCTCTAAAGACACTTGTTAAAGTATTATCCAATCCTGTGAGACCTCCATAGCCTTATATGTGGTTTTTTTTTTTTCTTTTTCTTTTTTAAACTGTAGTAAGAGGCAAGCAGGCCGAGTCCCGCCACCCAGCTCCTGGCTAACTTAACCTCCAAAATAATTACACAGAAACTGTATTCATTTAAACACTGCCTGGCCTATTATATCTAGCCTCTTCTTGGCCAACTCTTACATCTTGATTTAGTCCATTTCTAATAATCTGTATTTACCACAAGGATGTTGGCTTACCGGCATGAGTCTAACCAGTGTCCATCTTGGGCCAGAGAAGCATGGCGTCTGTCTGTCTGTCCTTCTTTTCCAGAATTTTGTTTTGTCTACTCCACCCACCTAAGGACTGTCCTATCAAAAGGCCAAGGCAGTCTCTTTATTCAACCAATAAAAACAACAAAAATACAGAAGGACCTCCTACACCATTAAACTGGTAATATCGATTAAGTAGTTGTATCATTGATTCTCAAGCTAATTTAAAACAAACAGAATACCCTACTGCTAGAGCTGTGTAATTATCTCATGCTGATGGAGTGCTAAATTTTCTTTGCTATCACTTAAATATGCTCATCTATTGCCTAAAGATTTAAAAAAAATACTTTTTCTTTTTTTTTTTTAAGGTAAAAAATGGGCCCACTTATAACTGTACAGAATGTAGCTGCATCTTTAAAAGTTTAGGTAGCTTAAATACTCACATCAGCAAGATGCATATGGGTGGACCCTCCAACTCCACAGGTTCTACAGAGACTGCACATGTTATAACGGTAAGCTTAATAATTTAATTAAAAAACAAAAGCCTCAAATCTCATTTTAAATATGAACTTTTGAGTTACCAAAAAATATGGTTAAAGTTTTGTACATAAGGTGCTACTTGTTTGTTTTTGTTTTTTGTTTTTTTAATTAATGAAAATTTATCTGTCTAAAGTTCAGGGTGATGATACATAATCTTGATTTATGGCTTATCATTTAAACCTTTAAAACAGAAAAAATTACCAGTAATATGTAGAATTCAGTTATTGCAGTCAATGCTGTTGATGACTATTAAATATTGTTTATCTTTAAGAGTTAATCCACATTGTAGGTAATGTTTCTCATTTTCTCATGTGGCAGTAATCTCCTAAGTCTTTTGGGATACCAAATTCTGCTTCCTAGTACATGTATTTAGAAATGGAATGACTCTAATCATGCTCAAACATATTACCCACAAAAACATAATCCCACACAAATGCACACATGGACACACGCACATTTTTGTGTGTTTTTTCCTAGGATTTTATAACAGCTTTAATCATAACTTCTACCATACTTTATTAGTTGATAATAAATTGCAAAATCTAAGCCTAGGATGTGGTATTAAAGTTGACTACACAGTACAGAGGATTTCATGGATGCTCATGGGTAGGTGCATGGTGGTAGTGTCTTTGCTTCCTTTCCTCAGTGCCGGTAGTAACTGGGTTACACATGGTGTCCCTTTGTTCTAATTTTTTTTCTTATAGTTTAGTAGTTAAGGATGATTTCCTCAGTTTATTTTTTGAGTGCTATAAAGCTTTATAAACAGGAATAATTGAGTAATTACGAAATCATAAAAATTCTATTTTTGGACTTACAATTTAAAAAAATGAATATTTTAGTGTGTCAGTAACCAAATAATAGTTTCACCATTTCCTTTGTCAGTATGTAAACCTAAAGGTGGTTATACACAATAATCTGGATAATAATTTGTGTGTGGTGTGTGTGTAAGAGAGAGAACATGCTGAGAGAGAGAGAAAGAGAGAGCGCGAGCACATAAGAGAGAGCTGCATCCATAACAGGATTGTTTCTACTGAAGTGAGGCGCTGCTTCTGAAAGCCACTCCTGCTGCATCTGATCTGCTTCTGTGGTTCCCCTTCTCCCGTCCTTCACTACTCTCGCTGTCTCTGGCTGCTTGTTTGTGTCTCAGAAGACAAAGTTACCGCACCTTTCCATGCACAGCTCGAGAAGGCTTTCTTTGTAATGCATGTGACCAAGTGTATGCCTCAGAATTCTTTAGAGGAACAGAACTTACAGAATGAATTCCATCCATCCATCCATCCATCCATCCATCCATCCATGTATCTGTGTGTGTGTGTGTGTGTGTGTCTGTCTATCTGTCTATCTATCTAATTATATGCCACCCCCCAAGGGAATTTATTAGATTTGCTTACAGGCTATGGTCCAGCTAGTTGAACAGTGACTGTCTACCAACAGAAGGTCTAAGAATGCAGTAGCTGTTCAGCCCACAAGGCCGATGTCTCAGCTGGTCTTTAGTATACCCCAGAATCCTGAAGAATAAACTCTAATGCCAGTGAAGGACTGGACTTGCTAAGAGAGAGTGAAGACAGCAGGCAGAGAGCCAGCTTCCTTCTTCCACGTCCTTATGTAGACTGTCCACAGAAGGGGTGGCCGTGTTTAAGATGGATCTTCCCAACTCACAATATTTAATTGTGAAAAAACCCTCTTTGGGTTTCAGTTCCAGATGTAATCAGTGGCCACCACATCAAGGAACCTGTTTGTTTTTTCTTAAGTTTTAATTTTTTTGTTTGACTAAAAATTTTCACTCCCTCCTCTACTAGAACTCTTCTTCTCAACAAGTTGCCTTTCTACCTTTATGTTTTCTTTCTGTGGGTGCCCAGTGAGGTTAATTTGAGGCTCTTGCCTGAGCATGGGTATGAGCTAATTTACTGGAGCAAGGGCAATTATCAATGGCTATACTATTATTAAGATGACAGTCCTTCCTTCTGTGAATTGCTAGTCTTCCCCCAGGGAGGAACCTTTGACCCTGACCCTATGCAGAATGAGATGAGGGATCCAATCTTGTGACCATCTTGTACAGATAACCACAGCTCCAGTGAGTTCATGAATGGGAAGGCTGTGTTAGTGTCATCTTTTGGGCTACACATTCCGCCGTCCTCTGGCTCATATTCTTTCCATCCCCTCTTCCTTGGGAACCTGCCCTTCAGTGTGGTGTTAGAACACAGAGGACTTTAGTTTGAGGGACTAAAGGCCATTAAAAGCTTCCTGAGTCTCATTTGATAGTTTGTTATTTTTATTTTGGTAGAGTCAGGCCCCCCTTTTTTAAAAAAAAAAAAAACAACAAACTGTCTATCCATCTGTCTGTCTGTCTATCTGTCTGTCTGTCTGTCATCCATAGCCTGAAGGTAAGTTCTTTGAGGTTCTATGGAGGATTGCAATGGGGTTTTTTATTACTATTTTTATAGCACTTTATGAATACAGAACTAAAAAGTAAGTACAATGACCTCCCAGTATTCTTACTACCAGTTGCTCTTGTTGCTAGTGAGCACTGTGTGTTGCTGTGGTACACTTGCTGTAATTGATTGAGTACTTTGGATATATTACTCCTGTGTAGCTACCTTTGGTCATGTGCATTCTGTAGGTGTAGATAAGTCCACCTCTGCAGGACCCGGCTGAGAACTTACACTACCCCTAGCTGCCTTTGGACTTGGCATTTCTGTTCCTGAGTTCTGACAGGAATTAGGCTGTATTTTACAGTATGTTCTTGGCTGTAGCATCTCAGAAGTGTGTTAAACGTTTTGACCACATCAACTTCCCTCCCTTTCTTTGCCTCTGTCTTTTATTAACATTGTGCTTTTTTTAAAACATTCACTCTTTTTTGGTGGATAATGGGAAGATGAGCATTGATAGCATCTCCCACTCCCGTGAGAACTCCTAGATGGTTGTAGAAGGGTTTATTGAGTGCATTCTTTTAAGAGCCAACATTGCATTTCATAGAGATCACTGAGGAATTGCATCTCAGTTTTTGGGAAGCAGTAGCTTTTGATGCCATTAGAAAGGGTGTTTCCTTAATATAGTTTGTGTTTAACTTGGAAGTTGCATTTTTAATGAAAATGTTACTGTGTTCCAGGCCACGATCTTTCAGACTTTGCCTCTGCAGCAGGTGGAAGCCCAGGTCTCATCAGTCTCTAGTCAGCAGAATTCTCAGGCAGTGACTGATGTCATTCAGCAGCTTCTGGAACTGTCTGAACCGGGACCAGTGGAGGCACAGCAGTCCCCACAGTCTGGGCGACAACTGAGTGTGACAGTGGGCATCAACCAGGACATCCTCCAGGTGAAGCATGCTTACCTGCTGGGCAAGGCATTTACATTTGGGTTCTCAGAAATCAGGGTTTATTATTGAGCAGTGGAGATGCAAGGAGGCTGGTTTAAAAATGTGGCTACATTGAAAATATGGTAGTAAAACAAAATATGCCTGTGTCATCACCAACAGGAAGTGCTGAGTTCTAAATAATTCAGTAATCTGTATATTTAAGAAAAATAGAAACTTTTTTTTATTAAGTAAATGAACTAACTGGACATGGGTAGGTTCTTTAAAGCTTGTCCTGTGTTCATCCCTGTTGAGAGAGGTGAAGAAGTGTTTCATTCTTCCTGAAATGCAGGTGTACTGTATAGAAGGTCCTAGGCATGTATAGTGTAGAGATACGATGTTGGCTTTGTGTAATTAGTGTGTGAATGAATGACCCCAGCACCTCTGGGGAATGAGGAGGAAGGAGGTTGGTAGTACTTGCTTAGTTCTCCCCACTCTGGGCAGAGAGCGGCACTCAAAGATACGCTTCACCTCCAGAAAGGCGGCTGTGCTCTTTCCTCTGTGCCTTAGGATAAGTTGGTTAGGGTGCCAGGAACTCTGGTTGTGCCTTACAGGTAGACCTGAGATATCTTGTGACCCAAATATGTTTAGAGACAGCCCAAGTTTCTGAGCTAAGACTTCTGAATGTTAATTAATGATTTTTGATCCCATAAATTTAAGAACTATAACTACTTATATCATGTTTTGGGTGGGGTAAGATGTTGTCGGCTATTAGAAGGGATGTTGCAGTCTCCTAGAGTAAACCGTTTCTTAGAATTGTGTAGCTGTTTTTCTTAGAGAGGAGTTAGAGTTCTGTGGGAAAGACATGGCATCTTGGGATAGCTTTTGGTAGGCACATTTGGGCTGTCGGCTTTTCTAACCTCATAGTTTTGTTCTGTCTCAGCAAGCCTTAGAAAACAGTGGGCTGTCTTCACTTCCAGTTGCAGCTCCTCCCAGCGACTGCAGCCATGCTCAGACGTCCGCAGCGTCTCCTCAGAGTCCACATGCTTCCAGTGTCTCTGCTGAGCAAGCCCATTCCATGGATGCAGAGCAGGAAAAGGGACAGGAAAGTCCTGAGAAGACGGATAAGAAAGAGAAGAAGATTATGAAGAAGAAATCACCGTTTCTACCTGGTAATTTGCTATATACTTTTCCTTTCCAATACTGTGATGGTCTTATCCTTGTGTTAGTGAATGTGTCTCCTATTTTTCTGAAGTGGCATCTGCACAGCATGTTCTGAACCTTCACTATAGTTGACTGGTGCTGCAAAGTAAAGGGTGACACCACAGCATGTCTTGGTGTCCTCCTTGATTCAGAAGGCTACTCCTATGCCTCGCCACAGGCTGGATTTCAGAGTGTGTCTGTTGTAGCTAAAAGTATTTTCTGTCCCCCTGGTTCCCTGGACCGGCTTTTCTCTGCCCGCCTGTTCCCCAAGCCACTTATAAAATAACTACTCTGAGCCGGGTGGTGGTGGTGCACACCTTTAATTCCAGCACTCAGGAGGCAGAGGCAGGTGGATCTCTGTGAGTTCGAGGCCAGCTTGGTCTACAAGAACTAGTTCCAGGACAGGCTTCAAAGCTACAGGGAAATCCTGTCCCCAAAAAAACACCACTCTGAGGCTTAATATTAATTACATACTCTTTGGCCTATTAGTTCTTAGGCTTCTTATTAACAAGCTCTTATATCTTAAATTAACCAATTTCTATTATTATATATTTTACCACGAGGCTCATGGTTTGTTACCTCTCTCACCTTCTTGGGCAGCTACATGGTATCTACCTGACTCTGCCTTCTTTCTCCCTGCATTCAGTTTAGTTTTCCTACGTAGCTCTATTCTGCCCTGCCATAGGCAAACACAGCTTCTTTATTAACCAATGGTAATAAAATCTTCACAGCATACAGAGGGGAACCCCACATCACTCTGTTTTCTTGCTGTTTCATCTGGGTGCTTCTAGCAACTCTACATCCATTGCTCCTTCAGTTCTGGCTCTGGCTGCCCTTGCCTGTGGCTCCCTTGTCCCACTGCCTCCTGGAAGACTGCTCATTCTTCCTGGGTGCTACCACTCAACAGTTTCCAGGCCTTCCACCTGACCCGCCAGCCCGTCTTACTCCATGCCACCCTTTCCCGCTGTTCCAGGTCTTCCTACCCTGGCCCACCCTGTCCTCAGGCCTCCTTGCACTGTTGTAGACATCCCTTACTTTACAGTTGGATGTCTGCTGTCCCAGCCCTGCTTTTAGGGGCTTTTCTGCACTGAGAATGTCTTTCTCTTTACCCTTCCACTCCCTGTAACACTCTAGCTGTCTCTCAAGACTGTCTTCAGTGTGATGCCTGCAGGGAGGCTTTTGACTGAACTCATTCTGATCCCATCTTGTGCAGCATACACTGGATGGTGCGATGCCTGCTGGCGATGTTGGGAAGGTCTCTTGCTGCACTGTGTTTCCCTAGCTGGAGTGTGCTTTTCTCACTGACTCCCTTAGGTTGCCTGTTGCTTTTTTACAGCAGCAGGTATCACAGACTTCTTAATAGGACTGTAGGTCTTGGGCAACATGGCCATCTCTGTGGGCATATCTTTCCTATAAAGGAAATACTTTCTCATCCGTGACATGTGAATGGGGAACCCTGGTTCTTCATTCAACCCAACATTGCAACACTATTCTTTTATTCCCTTTGAGCTGGTCACTTGCTCCCTGTGACAGAAATAGGATGGTGAAATGAAGCATCTGAGTTTCATGATCTATAAAGGAAAAAGGAAAGGATAAAACATTTTTGTGTATATATGCTTCTTATGAACACATGCAAATTTAGAGCCCATGGTGTGAAACCTTTGAGTTATCATGGCTCTTGTCTAGTTGTTGTGCTAAATTAGAGACAGTCTCAGATCTTCCTGCAGGCCGCTGATGAATGAATAGTCTGCGTGGGTTTGTGCACAATGCTGTGACTGAGGTTCTGAGAGAAGTAGCTCAATCCGGGAAAGGGGTTGTTTTGTCTTTGATTGTGGTGGGGAAAGTGGGGCAGCTGGTGCCATTGCATCTTCACATCACGGGGTAGAGATATGTGCTGGCGCTCAGCTCACCTTCTTTCCTCATTCAGCCTGGGACCCCAGCCTGTGTAGTTTTACAACTCACATTCCCCACATTCAAGATGGGTCTTTCTTTCTCAGTTAGATGTCTCTAGAGACAGTCACACGTAAAAGTGGGATTCTACACCCAGTTAACTTAATGATGAGAAGTAACCCAAATAGTATCTTTTATACTAATGAACATGGTTTTCTACCTATTGATGTCTTAGATTCTAAATATCTTGTAAATTTTCTGTTGGACTTCCTCTTTTATCTTACTCTTTTTGGAGGCATGAATTGTCTTTAAATTGCTTTTCCTGTTTTTTGTTGGTATATAGAAAAGCCATTGAGTTTTTTGTATTGATTGTGAACCCAGCAACTTTTAATAACTCTTTATTGTGGCAGTTTGTTTTTAGATGATTTTGTGTTTTCTATGTAGACAATCTTTTAGATTGTTTATTTGTTTACTGTGTGTGTGTGTGTGTGTGTGTGTGTGTGTGTGTGTGTGTGTGTGTGTAGGTCGGTCAGAGGATTACTAGGTGAAGTTCCTCCTTTTTCCATGTGAGTTCCAGGGATTGAACTCAGGTTAGACCTGGTGGTAAGTGTCTTTATCCGCTGAACCATCTTACTGTCCCGTTTTAAACTTTTGATTATGTATCTGTGTGTCTGTTGGGGGAGGGTATTATGTGCACGTTAGTGCAAGTGCCAAGGGAGGCTAGAGATGTCCTATCTCTTTGAAATGGAGGTACAGGTGTTGTGAGCCGTTGATGTGGGTCCTGGGGCCTCTGTAAGAGCAGTGTGTAGTTAACTGCTGAACCATCTCTCCAGCTCCCACATAGACATTTTTTGTTTTTTCCCTTGAGAAAGGGTTTTTTTCTGTGTAGCCTTGACTGTCCTGGATCTTGCTCTGTAGACCAGGCTGGCCTAAAACTCATAGAGATATGCTTGCCTCTGCTTCCCAAGTGCTGGATAAAAGGCATGTACCACCACCTCCTGGCCCCATGTAGGCTTTATCATGTAAAAGCAATGGCAGTTTTGCAGTTCTTTTTTGTTTGTTACACATTATCCGTGTATAGCCACGGCTGGTCTGGAACTTATTGTTTAGCCCAGACTGCCCTCTAACTTGCTTCTGACTCTCAAATGCTAGGACTGCAGGCATTTACCACTGTATTTGAGCTAATTCTTTTTATTCTTTTGTTTGTTTTTGTTGTTCCTGTTTTTGAGACAGGGTCTCTACATATAAGTTGCTTTTAGGTGAAGGTAAGTACTGGGATTGCAGGTGTGCTCTATCATCTCCGACTAGTGTTCCTGTTCTTCCTGTCCTAAGAGCTGGGATTGCAGGTGTGCTCTATCATCTCCGACTAGTGTTCCTGTTCTTCCTGTCCTAAGAGCTGGGATTGCAGGTGTGCTCTATCATCTCTGACTAGTGTTTGCTGGGATTGCAGGTGTGCTCCATCATCTCTGACTAGTGTTCCTGTTCTTCCTGTCCTAAGAGCTGGGATTGCAGGTGTGCTCCATCATCTCTGACTAGTGTTCCTGTCCTTCCTGTCCTAAGAGCTGGGATTGCAGGTGTGCTCCATCATCTCTGACTAGTGTTTCTGTTCTTACTATATGGGTTTGTCCTCACATGGAGTTGTACAGACATCCTGACAGAAGTTTGCTACCTTCTCAGTTTGAAGGGAATGATTTTAAAGCTTTATGATTGAGTCAGATTTAGGAAATGCTCTTCTGTACTTGTTTTGTCAAATATGTTCATTGTGATCGTATTGAGTGTCACCAGCGCCCTTTCTTTTTCTTCATTGTAATCGTATTGAGTGTTACCAGAGCGCCTTCCTTTTTCTTTATTTTGCGATTGTATTATGCTTACTACAGAGTGTGGTATATTGTAGTTGTTGGTTTATTAATGTGAAACAAGTAATGTTCCCTATGTTCTTACTCTGAAGGCAAAGAACCAGGGACTGATGGAGCCAGATATGCTAGGCAGTGAATTCCCTTGCCTCACCCAAGCCTCTTATTTATTTATTTTTTAAAAAATAACACATTTCTGGATTTGGCTGGCCTTGTTATTTTAGATTTTATTATAATTTATATGTGTACATCTGTTGGTAAAAAGAACTGTATTGCCCTACTTTTAAATCAGCTTTTTATGTCGTTCCATTGTGGGATACTTATTTACACTGAAATAGCTTAAAGAATTGTGATTGATATTTACAAAGGGCTAGTTTTGACAGTTAGATATATTCTGCTGTTTTGTGCTTGCACACATAAAAATGAAACTTTTCACTTAATTTAATTTCATTTTTATATAACACTTATATAACATTTTCCAGTGTTATGTTTTTTTATATCACAACTGCCTTAAAATTCCAGTAAAGCAATTGAGGTATTAGGATTGTTCTGCCATGTTTCTTCATGCAGAACAGAATCAATGAGCAAGAAACTCCTTCGTTTGTTGGATGCTCCATTTAGTAGAAATTATCCACAGTTTATAGATGATTCTAAATGAATACATGGCAGTAAGCCTGAAACACTGTTCAGAATCCCAGCATTCTTGATCTGAGGGAGACACAGGGAGATTAGTCCTTATGCCCTGTTTCCCTGGAAGCAGAGCTGGGAATAATCTTTTTGAAACTTTATCATGAACTGCTGACATATTTCACAACGTTATGAGTTATCTGTAGAGCATCTTTACATTATGCCATCATCCTTGCTGAGGTGCTTTGAATAGCTGAGGCCATGTGTCTCTGCATAGTTTGGTAGGCCACCTTTGGATGTGTCCTCCAGGCAGAGGTTTATTGTAAAGGTGCCAGGGAACACTCAGGGTGATGTACGTGTGAGCAGATCTCCTGGGTCCATCTGTGGCTCTCCAGAGTTTCTACCAACTGTGAGGAGATGGCCTTTGGACATGAACATTCAGCTTCTCTTTGGATGACCCTAATCAGGCCCGTAGCATTCTCTGCTGCACAGTGAACCACCAGAACTGATGGAGGGAACACAGAATAATGTCTTTGTAGAAGCTGTTCCTCCAGTGCTAGTCACATACAGCTCTACACTGAGCTGACTGAGCATCTAATGTCATCAGGATACCTGTGTCCTAGCCAGCCTTGCTGCTGGTTGAGAAGAAGGAGCTCCTGGCTCTTCTTCAGTCTTTGTACATGTCACTGAGGAGGTGGTAGAGACGGAACTTCCTACCATAGGTAAATGTGCTGGAGAGTTTTATGTCAACTTGACACAAGCTAAAGTTATCAGAGAAGAAGGAACCTCAGTTAAGAGAATGCCTTCAGGACTGGAGAGATGGTTCAGCCGTTAAAGCCTAGGCTTACAACCAAAAATATAAGAAAATGCCTTCCCTAAGATCCAGCTGTAGGCAAGTCTGTGGGCAGTTTCTTAATTAGTGATTGATTGGGGAGGGTTCAGCCCATTGTGGGTGGTGCCATCCCTGGGCAACTGCACCGCCCCCTGGGTTCTAGAAGAAAACAGACTGAGCAAGCCATGAGGAACAACCCAGCTAACAGCACCCTCCATGGTCTCTGCATCAGCTTCTGCTTCCAGGCTCCTGCCCTGTTTGAGTTCCTGTCCTGACTTCCTTCAATGATGAACAGTGCTGTGGAAGTGTAAGCCAAATAAACCCTTTCCTCCCCAAGTTGCCGTGGTCATGGTATTCCTTGCAGCAATAGAGACCCTGACTAAGACAGTCGGTGCCTGGTGTTGAAGGAGCACATTAACTCCATTTCTAAGAATATCTTTCTTTCTTTCTTTAAATATTTTGAAAGTTTACTTTAAAGTGTGTGTGTATCTGTGTATGGGTGTGTGCACATGGGAGCAGGTGCCGGTGGAAGCCTGAAGAGACTGTCTGAGCCCTGGAGTTCCAGGCATCTTTGTAAACTACCTGACAGGACTGCTGGGAGCGGAGCCTGTCTGTAGCCCTACCGAGCATGTTTTTGTGATTGCGCCTGAGACTTGCCAAGAGCTCCTGGAGCAATCCCAGGAAATTTTAGAAGAGCCATCTTTTGTGGTCTTCCTGCTCTTGGGGGCTTTACTGGGTCGTGTGGCATATTTAATAGCCTGGTTGAGAAAGACTACCAGAGATGCCATCTTCATCTTGTGTCAGCATCAACTTTTTCTAACAGAATTGAAAGCTGCTGTTTTGGTAGAGGCAGCAGACTCTTAGTGCCTCCCACTTGTCTCACACATGTCTCACCGTCTGTAACTAGCGCCCCGCTGTCTCACCGAGATGAACAGGTGACCACCACCTACTTCACACAGAGAAGAATCTAGTACTTTGTCTTCAGGTGAGGGTGCACTCCTGGGTTTCCTGAGAGTGGATAAATCTGGAAACCAGACAGTGTCTCTGCTGAAGCTGGTCTCAGAATGCTGTCTGTGCTCATGGGATATGTTGAGGCTCAACTCTGAAGATTTCCATATCTAACCAAAGTTAATTTTTAAATTAAATTTTTGATTTTCATTTTTGTATATGTGTATTTGTATGAATATATGTCATGTGTGTGGGTACCTGTAGAGGCCAGAATAGGGCAACTCCCCTGGAGCTAGAATTACAGGTGGTTTTGAGCTGCCTGGTGTGGATGCTGGAAATTGAACTCAAGTCTTTTGCAAGAGAAGGAAGCTCTCTTAACCACTGAGCTATCTCTCCAGCTCTTCTAACAAGAGTGTTTGCGTATTTGCTGTTAAGAAGCTGACTCTAATATTACCAGAGCCTGGGTTGTTGTAGCCTTTGAAGTACCATCCATTGGATCATCCTCTGGAAACTCTGCCCCATAAGGTACTGCGCACACATGTAGCAGGCTCACGGTTACAGTTTAGTTGCCACTAATCATGAAGTCTGTTACTGGGACCTGTAGGACTGAGATCTCAGCAAGTAGTAGCAGGCAGCACTATGTAAAGCATAGTAGGCCAAGTTTAACAATGATATCAGCTATTTCTTATATTCCACAAACATGGCTTCATCTTCAACATCATTTGAAAGGTGAATTGTTTTCATTAGTTTTTCATGGTAGCAATGTGCTTATGTCTCCAGTGGCTTTTTGCCGATAAAGCTGGTTTCAGATACCAAGATTCCCAGTGCAAGAATTGCCTCATGTTAGGAGAAGGATCATCATCAGTTAGTCACTGCAACGTCAGGACCCCTTTTGTTTCAGCAGCTCCAAGTGCTTCTTAAGCACTCTTGATATCCAGGCACATCAGTGAATCCAGCTGACTATTGGTGACTGTCCTGCACTTGTGAGCCTGAAACATCTGGCCAGGAGGGCGACATCTTTCTGGTGAGTGCTGGCACACCCAACACACTGGAGCACTTCATTCAAAGGCTGGATTAATTTTACTTTGATGGTAGAGTCCAATTATATTTTCAGGCAAACCATCACATGCCTCTTCCATAGAAACTCTGTTGACCTTTGACTTAGCACTGCTGTTGTTTTTAATGTGTTATCTGGTCTGTACTTGAGCACATGCTTGCCAGCTGTCTGGAAGAATCCCTTGATGCTCTGTATAGGTCCAGCGTTTTCTCTGTGGTAGTTAATCTTGATTGTCAGCTTAGTTGGATCTGGAGTTGTTTCTGGGGATTGGTGAAGGCTCTCTGGGTGTGTCTTTGAGAGTGTTTCTAGTAAGGATTACCTAGAGGTGAGGCCCATTGCGTGCGGGTGGCACCATCCCATAGGCCAGGTGAAATAAAAGCAGGAAAGGGAGAAAGCCCTTATTTGAACAGGCATCCTTGATGTGAGCTGTCTGTTCTGCTTTGCCTTTCCCGCCATGGTGGACTGACACTGCTGTAACTACTGGGTAAATAAATAGTTTGTGTCAGGCATTTTATCATAGTGCTGAGAAGGTTAACTAACACACTATTGTCGTCTCCTTTCTTTCTTTTCTTTTGTTTTTTGATACAAGAGTTTCTCTGTGTTGTGGCTCTGTCCTGGAACTTGCTTAGTAGACTGGGCTGGCCTTGAACTCACAGAGATCCCTCAGCCTCTGCCTCCCAAGTGCTGGGATTAAAGGCGTATACCACCACTACATACTGTTTTAATTTGTGATGGAAGTTTCCTCATTATAAAAAGCGTGCTTCTGACACCACAGAAAAGCCCAGGCTCCTTCCCTATCACTCTATGGTCTCACCCCTCTTGCATTACCAGGGGCTGACCAACAGGGAGGACCCACCTTGTCATTTTTTCTTCCTTTTTGCTTTCTGCTATGGTTGTTGCTAATATTGGAGTCAGCGTTGACTGGACCATGTTCTCATGTGTTGATGAGTGAGGAAAACAGAAAGGTCTTGGCATCCAGTGCCTGGCTTCAGGGCACAGCTAGAAGAGAGCCACTTAGTTGTTAGAGGTGTTCTTCAGCACTCCTCTGTCCTCGGAGTTAGCCACACACCAGTGCATCTGAGCCCTTCTGCTTTACTGCACAGCCTTGCATTTTATAGACCTGCCCTCCTGGAGAGAGCTGCCACTTCAAGTGGCTTTTTTGATTCCTTTGGAGCTTGGTGTAGTATTTGGCATGGGAAGTTGGGAAAACAGGAGAACAAACTTCTTTGACGTAGCTGTACTCAGTGGGGTCTTCATCTGAACCGCGGGTCCCCTGGATCCTGGTCCAAGAGTTCACACTCAACATGTCAACTTTCTTATCTACAAATGGATGGAATGATGGAACAGACAGAAGAGAACTGAGTGAGAAAGTCTGTGTTACACGTGTGGCATGGTGCCAAACATAGGGATATCAGCACTTAGTGAGTACGTCTGTTTAGTTATTGTCTGTAAAGGAGGATTGGTCATATCACACCTCAGAAGATGCAAATGATGCATAATGGTGGAAAAGCCGTTCTCTTCCTTTCATGAACAAAGGTGCAATTATGTCTTTTGCTTTTCAGGTTACTTTTACCACCGGATAAAAATTTCTTGGTTTTTTATTTTTTTAAAATGCCTGAATAGAATTCAGTGTTATGGCTGTTTCTCCATTTATATGACTGTCCACTGTTCACCAGATGGACGTGGTTGTTTGTCCTGCGCTCACAGCATTGCAGCAGGGGTTGTAGTTCTCATGCCAGTTTATCCGCAGCTTACAGTTCTGGAGGTAGCACAGCTTTCACAGAAAAATTCCACAAACTTTTTTGTTAATTTTATTCATTTTTATTTTTTGTGTGAACATTCTTAAAAGGGTTCAGTTTGAAATAATTCCAATCTTAACAAAGGTTTAGAGCACCAAGGATTCTTCTATACCATTCATTCAGGTTCTCCAGGGCTACACCCTCTCACTGTAAATACTTTGATGCACATTTCTTAAAGTAAAAGATGTCTTCCTATGTAACTATATGTAACAGTTGCTGAGCATCAGGAAATTACATTTGACTAATGATGTTGCCCAATTTGCATAGCATATTCAGAGTTCACGCTGGTCAGTAAGGTGCATGGCACACGAGAAGAACACTTACATTCTGTTGTTGCTGCTGCTTCTAAGACAGAGTCTTGTTGCAGGGGAGGAGCCACTTGTTTGTCCCAGCCGCCTGGCTGCTCAGCCCCAAAATAACCACACTGAAACTGTATTAATTAAATCACTGCTTGGCCCATTTATTGGCTAATTCTTACATCTTAATTTAACCCATTTCTATTAATCTGTGTATCACCACGAGGTCGTGGCCTACCAGCAAAGTTCCGGCATGTCTATCTCTGGTGGCTCCATGGTGTCTCTCTGACTCCGCCTTCTTTCTCCCAGCATTCAGTTCTATCTTCCCCGCCTACCTAAGTTCCTCCCTATCAACAGGCCAAGGCAGTTTCATTAATGGTAATTACAGCACACAGAGGGGACTCCCACATCAGGGTCTCCTATAAACCTTGTAGCTTTGAACTCTGTAGCTGAACCTGACCCCAAACATCTGATCCTCCTTATCTCCACCTCCCTAATGTTGAGATTACAGGTGTGTACCACCACAGTTGGCTATTTTGTGGATAACTTTGAAATTTTGATGTATTTACTATTTGTTTTTACTAGGCTGAATGGATTTATTTGGAATGCCCATTTCTTAATTGTGTTGTAAAGAGATTGTTACTGAATTTTGGGACTAACAGGCCAAAATGGTACCTTACTGTATTTTGAATTTCTATTTTCTCGTATTGAACAGGGTGAGAGCACCACTCTGTGGGTTGAGAAGCACCTGCATTTTTCTGTTGGATTAATTTTTGCTTTATTCTTGTACTTTTGTATTCTTTTATTCTTAATTCTTGTACTTTAAAAACTATAGTATTTTCATATCTTTTTGTGGCACACATTCTTCAGCCTTTTTTATCTGCATGGGAGAAATGTTTTGTGCATATGAAGCTACGTTTTTCAAACATCTGCATTTTGGGCTTTGTGACATTTATACTTCAACAACGTGACAGAAACACGGCTTTAAATTTTAGATTTTTATTTATTTGTGTGTATTGGCGGTGCTTGTGTGCTTGTTGGGGTCAGAGAGGTCAGAGAATTAAAGGAGTTGGTTCTTTTCCACTGTGCAAGTCCTGGGGGTTGAATTTGAGGTTGTTTGGCTTAGCCACAGGTACTTTTTCCCAGTGAGCCTTCTCCATGGCTCAGAGCTGCCTCCTTTGCCTGGTGCTCTCATACCTCTGCAAACCATTCATCTGTCCCAACATATGTAAGTTGGTTTTTACTTGTGGAGTTACAGTGCCACCTTTATCCACCTTCCGGGTTTAGCTGGGTCTTTTGCAGACTGTTCTAGTCTCCTACGTGGCCATTTCATTCTATATTGATGAGGTATGTTCAGCTTGGCTTTAGACTTGTTTGTAAAAGCTAACACTAGATGTTGAGTTTTCGAAAATTAACTTTCATCTTGAAGAATGTGATTACTCCCCTAAGTGTGTGAATATAATGAGGAGGAAAGCACTCTCAGCTAGGAAAGCTTACCTCACTAATGCAGAATTGGAAATCTGGATTCAGTTTTTCTCTTTTCCAAACAACATATACATATTATATTTGAGACAGCCTCTGTAGTGTCAGTTTGCAATCCCTGTTAGAGTCTATTACTAGAAATAATTATAGCTTGCCAGTTTTATATTATGTCCTCTTATATATTTAAGTACATATTTTTCATGTCTAGAAACTCAGTCTGATGTCTAGGGCGACTTCCCAGGTCTAGCAGTAGCTGCTGTAGTTCCGTTACTACTTCTCTCCCTTCCTTTCTCACTCTCCCATTTTCTTCTCTATCAGAATTATTCTTGCCGAGAATATTACTAGAGAAAAATATCTTTATTCCTTTGGCATAAATGGAAAATTCTTTGTATTTTATGATCATAAAGAGGAGATAAGAGATTTTCATTTTTCCTGTACAGATAGGTTGAAACTAATTTGAGTTGAAATTTCATTTACTTGACTAAAGTGTGTTCTTTATATGAATTATCTTGTTACTACTATGGATGCCTGTTTGATTTCACAGGTAAATCTGATTGAAAATATTAAACAAGAGGGCTAGAGAGATGGCTCAGTGGGTTAAAATGTGTATTGCTCTTTCAGAGGACCCAAGTTCAGTTCCCAACACCCACATTATGCCTGTATTACAGCTGCATGAGACCTGACAAACTCTTATGGCCTCTGGACACTGAACTTTCATGTACTTCTTTCTGCCTCTACAAACACACACACACACACACACACACACACACACACACACACACAATTAGAATAAAATATTTTTAAAAAGATAATGCTAGAAGTAAAAACAATTATGTGTTTTAGTTCAAGTTCTTGATCTTAATAAATCATTTTTTTCCATACATTGTCATTTTTCCTCCTAGCCAGAGTTTTGAACTCGGTTCAGAGGTACATAATAGTATCCATAGTTGAGAGGGGAGAACCTTTTGCTTTGGTGTATAAATTCCCCAGATTTACACATGCTGTGTGTGTTTTTGCCTTAACTATTAGTTCCCTATTTTTGCATTAGAGCTTGCCATTTCTGATTTATTTGCATTTGTATGAGTTTGTGTTTGTGGTTTAAGATGCTAAATAAATATCAAGCATCTTTCTGTAATTGGAGGTTTCTCTCCTGTCTGCCAGTTTCTGAATAACCACTTTGAGGCTTAATAGCAGTTAGAAACTATTTGGCCTATTAGCTCAGGCTTATGAATAACTAGCTCTTACAACTTAAATTAACCCATTTCTATTATTCTAAATTTTACCATGAGGCTTGTGATTTGTTATCTCACATCTTGCTTCTCTGGTAGCTGCTTGGCAACATCTCCCAGACTCTGCCTTCTTTCTCCCTGTCTCTCTGTTTGGATTTCCTGCCTAGCTATATTCTGCCCTGCCATAGGCCAAAATAGCTTCTTTATTAACCAGTGTTAATAAAACAATTTACAGCCTACAGAGGGCCATCCCAAATCATCTTTCCTTCTGTTCTTGTCCTTCAAGTTGATCATGGAGTTATTTTTAAATGATGTTTATTAGTTGAGGGTTTCATACAATGTGCTTTTAATTATACTCATCTCCTTCCCTAACTCTACCCCAAACTGCCCCTCCCATTTTCTACCCAGCCGACTTTGTGTCTTTTTTTCTTTAAATATTACTTAAAGAAAACTGTCTTCCCCTCTCCCAGCAGCTGACAGTTGCCAATAGCTCTGTGGCCAGTGGGTAGGATTTCCTGCCTAGCTTCTGTTTCAATACCAGGGTTTAGTCTGCTTAGGGCTTGCCCATGTTTCGTGCAGGCTGTTGTAGCTGCTGGCGTCTGTGCACAGCAGCTCTGCTGTCTCAGGGCACAGGGTTCCTTACCGTAGCCCACCATCTCTCATACTCTTTCCTACCCTCTTCCTCAGTGATCCTTGAGTCTTACAGGGGTGCAGTTCCATTTAGGGATGAGCATTTTTGACCTCTTGCTCTGCATTATCATGGAGTCATTGGAGCATACCTGCTTTCCTTCTTATCCCTGCTGTGAACCCTGATTTACGTACTACTGTGTGTTCAGTTAGCCGCCTTAAGTGGGGCATTGTGAATTGCTTCCTCGTGGAATTTTAGGGCTTTCTTCAAGATTATTATCCTTGGTAATGTCCATAATGCAAGACTTTCAGTTTTCTGTGATGGATCGTGGGTCTTTGACAGAATGCTTATAACTTTCCATTGGTGCAGTGAGCTGCCTCAGCAGGCCTCTCCTGGAAGGATAGGACACTGCAGGACCTCGTCTGGACTATTCCCTTTGCCTTGTCACTGCAGGCTCCATTCGTGAGGAGAACGGGGTACGGTGGCATGTGTGTCCCTACTGCACAAAGGAGTTCCGGAAGCCCAGTGACCTTGTGCGCCACATCCGCATCCACACCCACGAGAAGCCCTTCAAGTGTCCACAGTGTTTCCGGGCCTTTGCCGTGAAGAGCACACTGACTGCTCACATCAAAACTCACACTGGCATCAAGGCCTTCAAGTGCCAGTACTGCATGAAGAGCTTTTCCACCTCAGGGAGCCTCAAGGTGCACATCCGCCTCCACACAGGTGTGCACATGCTGGTTGGGGCGCAGGAAGTGCAGTGGTGGAACTCTCCAAGGTCTTTCTTCCCTCCTGTCTTCCCATTCCTTTTGTTGATTTGTGAGCTTGATCCTCATGGAAACAAGGATATGGTGGGAGAGTGATTAGAAAAGTAGTATTTATAATTGAACCCATTTGTAATGGGTGAAAGACTCGTATGGGAGACCAGACTTTAGCTTTAGACACATCAAACCTTTCTAAGGAAAAGACATGTATTTTCCTTATGTATTCCACATGTATTCTATTCCTGCAGGCCTTAACTGGGGCTCTATATGTTTGTAAGGAGCCATGTTATTGAGATAAAAAATTCATGAAGTATACAGTTCTAATTGAAACATTTTTATTGTCCCCCCTACTCCAAGTTTCATATTCCCTGGCACTCGTTCCCAGAGCTCCTGTGCGGGAAGACTGAGGAGACTGGGAAGCTAAGATTGGCTTTCTTGTTATGTGCTCGTCCTGGGAGTCTTCACTTCCATTTACTAGTACAATTGTGAGAGGAAATTGCTTTTACAGAGGGGATGTCTTTGCCTTCTCATTACTACCTAAAGACAGTTACCTTTCTCTGCTTTCTTGCAAGAGAGCAGTTGTTGTCTTAACACAGTGTGTCCCCTCTCAGCTGCCTCCCATGAGGAGTGTTGGAGAGACGGGGTTCTCTGGTACAATCTGGACTTCCTCAGGATGACTTGTTATTTGAATGTGCATGTTTTACAGCTTAAGATAGCATATGTCTTTTCTTACTTTAAAAGCTAGTGTATGGCCTAATATCTATAATAGTACTAATTAAAAGCAAGAAGTAAAGAACTGATTCATAAAACACATGAAACCCTGAATGTGGAACAGCACGTAGTCAAGCCTGAAGTGTTTTGTGTGAACATTTTCTGTTGTTGTTGATATGTAATTCCTTGAAATAATCCTAAAATGTTCTTTTGTTTTATTAGGAGTTAGACCTTTTGCTTGTCCTCACTGTGATAAAAAATTCCGAACCTCAGGCCATAGGAAGACTCATATAGCTTCTCACTTTAAACACACGGAGCTGCGGAAGATGAGGCACCAGCGCAAACCCGCGAAGGTCCGGGTGGGCAAGACCAATGTTCCTGTCCCCGATATTCCTTTGCAAGAACCAATTCTCATAACGGACTTGGGTAAGATGGATCATGGAGCGCTGTGGCTGATCAGATGCTCTTCCTTTGGGGCCTTGTGCAGGATGTGTATAAACTACGGTGTTTTCAGGAAAACAGGCAAAGTTTTGATTGATGACATCTTCACTAGAAATTGCTTTGTTGGGCTAGTATGTTCCACAGTCAAGATTAAAATCTTAAAATACTGCTCAAACTGAGGTTTTTGTTTTAGATAAATAGTATGAAAGGAAAAGTAGTCTTCTGTGAGTTCTAATTAAAGAGGTACTTCTGCCTTTACGGACCCATGAAGGTGAAGAGGGATTTTTAATGTAGAACAATTTTTAATTGTTACTTGTATCTTTGGATTTCAATATAGTATGTAGATTCCTATTCTGGCTGCTCAGTCTTTACGTTGGAAAGAAAAAGAAGCTTGACCTGTTTCTAAGTTTGTTTACTGTCACTGATAGTATAATTAAGACATATGACTTTATTAGCCAGCCACACACTCCCTGTCTGGGAAGGACCTTCTTCCTCACAGAAGGTACTAGGCAGTTCTCCAGGGCCTCTTTTTCTCCTTTCCCTTTTTATCAGTTTCTTTCATGTATGCTACGTGTTGCTTTCACAATCACAGCTCATTACCATCTTTCATTTCCCTCCAGTTCCTACTGAGCCCATTTCCCTCCCAACCAGCCCTCTTCTACTTCTGTGTCTTTATTGTCTGCAGACATTATGCAGGAAGTCACCTGTTGCTCTTCTCTGTGCTCATAATTGCAGCACCCATGCCATACCCAGAAGTTGTGTTTCACAGTAGCTCTTCCCACCTTCAGATTCTGTTTCCCCATCCACCTCTTCCACGATGTTCTCTGGATCTTGGATGGGGGTGGTATGGATGTTACACTTTGGCTGAGGTCCAGAAAGTCAGTTATTCGCATCATTTTGACCAGTTTTGAGTCTCTGTATTAACCATTGCAGGGCCTCTTTTATAAGGATCCTAATTTCATTCATGAGGGCTCCACTGCAATTACTAGTTGGTCATCTCATGAACTCCCCCTGCTCATTGCTGCCACACTGTAGTTAGATTTCAGTGTAAGATTTCCATGGGGGTGCAAGCATTTGGACTATAGCACTCATTAAGTTTTACAGGTAGTTTTACAGTTTATGCAGTCTCCATATTAAATAATTTTCCTATTCAAAGTAATCTAACCCGAGCAAACATAATACCAAATATACTGTGACTTAGTATGACAAGAGTTAAGGGGTGTATGGAATTAAATCTTAGGTTGATGTAAGTTATAGCCTAACAAGGGAATGATCAATATAGCCATTATCTCTCTTTAAACATTTATAATTCTTAAAATTATATGTGCTTATGTGTATCTTATGGGGTGTATACATGTGAGTGCAGGGACCCCCAGAGGGCCTAGAGCTAGAGTTACGGGTGGTTGGTTGTAAGCCACCTGGTATAGGAGCTAGGAACTCAGCTTGAGTTTTTTACAACTCTGTTATGTCCTTGTAACTGCTGAGCCACCTCTCTAAGCCTGATTATGACATAAGAATATGTAACAGAACGGTTGAGAAGAGAAACATTCAAATTCCGAAATATCAGGAGAACGATCAGTTTAAACACAGTGCATTTCTTTCTTTGTTTCCCCTTGGAGACAGGGTGCCCTCTGTTTCAGGCTGTGGATAACCTTAAACTTGCCACCCAAGAGCTGGGGCTGTGAGCTTTCACGGTCACTCACAGATCACGTGGCATAAGGGGCTGAACCCAGAGCCATGCATCTGCTGAGTCATCACTCTACCTTGAACTGCATCCTCAGCCCCATAAGAAGTTTCTTATAGTGATGTCATCTTTTATATTCAAATAGGTACTCTTAAAAATATGCATAAAATAGTTCACATTCTAAGGTATAGAAAATCTTGAATAAATTATGAGAAATTAGTATGTGCTATAATCTTTGATTACAGTTAAATGAAAACATAATTTAAAAGCTGTCTAAAATTTATTTATGAAAAGAAAGAGTTAAAGCAAGTCATCTATTACAAATGGGGATGAACATAAACATAGTGCGTGGCCTAGCTGCCCTCAGGAAAGGCTTTGAGTCCTTCTTGCTAAAAATAAGAATGGAAATGCATAGTATTTTTTCTCCAAAGATCAGATGACAGAATGGAAAAAGTAGCAGGAAGTTATTAGTGTGTAAAATAATTTAATATAAAGTAGTGATTTTATAAAACTTTAAAAAATAATAGTAAAGGAGATAGTATGACTTGTCCCCAATGAACTAAAGGGAAAATGAGAAAACCTATAGGGTATGAAAAGAAAAGCAATGAATATAAATACAAATGAGATTAAAAAGTGTTTGCAGATATTCTACAACTAGTTGAAAAAGCATTTGAAGCATTTGAAAAGTTGAGTGAAATGGCTCTTTTCCTGGCGAGTATCCTCACCAGAATTGTTACGAAATGGAGACTGCAGATACCACAAACACAGACAATATAAGAACATCTTCTCCAGCACACTCCACTCTCGTGTGAGTCTGGAAAGCTTTGTGGGAAGTGTAATTGTTCCATTAGATTGTTTCTGAGATAGAAAACAGTTTACATGCTCTGTACTAGCATGAAGGAGTTGGGTTTATTCCATAGTTTACAAAACAGTAGACTCTAAAATAGACTCTAATATTTTCTTTTCAGGTTACAAATCAGATTAAACAACTTTTTGGATTTCTTTGTTTTCTGAGACAGGGTTTTATTTATTTATTTATTTGTAGCCCTGGCTATACATGAACTTGCTCTGTAGACGAGGCTGTTTCATGACTTCAAGTTTGTGAATCTCTTATTCTACAGAACTTTTCTGAGGTTAAAGTAGAACATTTTGTTCTTTATCTTCACAGATGTAATAGATGGGATTTTCCTTTAGTCTAGACTGAGATGTTGTATGGAAACCCCTTGTTTGTTCCCGGCTGATCAGCCCCGAAATAACCACACAGAAACTGTATTAATTAAGTCACTGCTTGGCCCATTAGCTCTAGCTTCTTATTGGCTAACTCTTATATCTTAATTTAACTCATTTCTATTAATCTATCTATTGCCACGTGGCTGTGGCTTACTGGGTAAAGTTTCAGCTTCTGTCTCTGACAGCGGCTCCATGGCTTCTCACTGACTCCACCTTCTTTCTCCCAGCATTCAGTTTAGTTTTCCCACCTAGCTCTGCTCTGCCCTGCTCTGCTATAGACTCAAAGCAGTTTATTAACCAATGGTATTCACAGCATCCAGCATACTGAGATACATGAGGGAAACAGTTCTTAGTTATAGTGTTAGCTGCACACTGTAGACTATTGTGACCCTCTTTTTATTCTTCCTCAGTGGATGAGTATGTTAGGCAGATTTGGCCTAGAGAAATTTTGTGGCTGTGGGGATCATTTCTGATACAAACAAGACAGGGATTTTGGAAGGACATTGTTAAAGTTATGTGACACATTTAGGAGGTAGATGGGCTATTTAGGTCAGTCTGGTTACATTCAGTATAATGTTTTATACCCAAATTGTTACCTTAGCAGTATTAGAATACATTAATATACTGTAACCAAAATTTCACCTCTTACTGAGGGAAGTTGTTTGCTGGTAAAGAACCATATGGTCAAATAGAGCTGTGTGAAAACTTAAATTCATTCCCCTGACCTCTCAATACTGGTTCCCCTATTTTGAGAGACTTAAGACCTGGGGTCTAGGGCAGTTGTTAACTTTGCTTTGGGCCATGTGGATGACTTAACTTAGAACCTAGATATTATGATTTCAAGGCTGGGCTCATGTGTCATTTGAAGCTCATGTCCTTTCTGTATCCACTGCTACTAGACCCTGGTTTAAGAACAGTTGTACGTTGGTCCAAAGCACTCTCGGGCTTCGCTCAGTTGAGCTAAGTTATTATGATTTATAGCACTGGGGGATGGTGTTGTACTTGAGCTTCTCAGTTATACTCTAAATGCTTTGCTTTGAAGTTAGGATCTAGGTTTTAAGTAGAATAACAAATAGACTAAGTATTGGAGTCAAGACTAATCTCAACATAGGTTGAGTACTTCCTTCCCAAAGTGATTTGAAACAAATGTTTTGAATCAAGTATTTTACACAGATGTAGTAAAAAAAAAATTGGGGGGATAGGACTCAAGTTTGAAGACAAAATTCATTTATTTTTTATGTTTACTGAATGCATACAACCTGAAGGTAAGTTTATATAGTAATTTTAATCTCTGCCATTTGTGACCTGTCACAAGAGAACAGATATGGACTTTTCCACTTTCATTTTAGTGTTCAAAATGCTAGGGTTATGAAACATTACATACTTCAGATTACAGATTCTATGTATGTGATTGTGTGTGCGTGTGTGTGTATAAGCATAATGTGTAGGTGTATGAAATAAAACTTTCATCTCAGCATATTTATATGATATCTGTATTAATTGTCATGCATGAATTTTTTTTTTGAAATTTATGCCCTGGCATGCATGGGTAGCCCGTATATGGTGGTTCTGTTGAACTTGTCCATATTGGGTTTCGTGGTCTGAGCTGATGAGGACAGCTGGCCAGTCAATTGTCATGTATGCTGTTCTAAAAATAGCACCATGCTATGGTGGTTGATTTTTCAAATTTATGTTTTTTGTCTTAGTCATTGCTAACTATACTAAACACATGTTTATCTATTTTATATCAAGATTTATGGTAGTGTGTTATGTGTGAGATAGATGTTTTTCCACATCCTGTGATTTTTCAGTATGTAAACAATGTTACTATGTGCAATAGTTGGATTCCAGGTGTTTTCTCCTAAGCTCCCTAACAAGGCAATAATTTTCTTTGTTTGTATAGAAGAGATTTTAAGGAATTTGCGGTCACTTCTAGTTTGCTCTTGACTTACATTAAGTAAAATTTATTTATACCCATTTTTGAGATTAGTAGTTTCCTAAACAACCAGAGATCTAATAGAATTGACTGACAGAGTCAGTGCAGTAGGACTTGATGTGTGTTTTATTTTCATTTCTTGTTTAAAGATTGAGAGCTTATAATTAGCCTTGTTTTGATAGACCTTGTCTGAACAAAAATTAGCAGAGATAAAAATGAGAATTACTTTATTTAATTGCTGCCACCTAGCCCAACCTCCTCAGGATTATTATTATTATTTTATTTTTATTGAGCTCTACATTTTTTTTTTTTTTTTGGTTTATCGAGACAGGGTTTCTCTGTAACTTTGGAGCCTGTCATGGAACTAGCTCTTGTAGACCAGGCTGGCCTCGAACTCACAGAGACCCGCCTGCCTCTGCCTCCCGAGTGCTGGGATTAAAGGCGTGCGCCACCACTGCCCAGCCGAGCTCTACATTTTTCTCTGCTCCCCTTCCTGCCTTTGCCCTCCCTCCTTCAACCCTCCCCCCAAGGTTCCCATGCTCCCAATTTACTCAGGAGATCTTATCTTTTTCTACTTTCTACTTCCCATGTAGATTAGATCTATGTAAGTTTCTTTTAGTGTCTGCATTGTTGTCTAAGATCTCTGGGATTGTGGTTTGTAGGCTGGCTTTCTTTGCTTTATGTTTAAAAACCACCTATGAGTGAGTACATGTGATAATTGTCTTTCTGTGTCTGGGTTACCTCACTCAAAATAATGTTTTCTAGCTCCATCCATTTTCCTGCAAAATTCAAGATGTCCTTATTTTTTTCTGCTGTGTAGTACTCCATTGTGTAAATGTACCACATTTTCCTTATCCATTCTTCGGTTGAGGGGCATTTAGGTTGTTTCCAGGTTCTGGCTATGGCAAACAAAGCTGCTATGAACATAGTTGAGCACATGTCCTTGTGGCACAATTGGGCATCCTTTGGATATATACCCAAAAGTGGTATTACTGGGTCTTGAGGAAGGTTTTTTCCTAATTTTCTGAGAAATCACCACACTGACCTCCAAAGGGGTTGTACCAGCTTGCATTCCCTCCAGCAATGCAGAAGTCTTCCCTTTTCCCCACAACCTCTCCAGCATAAGTTGTCATCAGTGTTTTTGATCTTGGCCATTCTTACAGGTGTAAGATGGAATCTCAGAGTTGTTTTGATTTGCATTTCTCTGATGACTAAGGATGTTGAATATTTCCTAAGTGTTTTTCAGCCATTTTAGATTCCTCTGTTGAAAATTCTCTGTTTAGGTCTATACTCCATTTTTTTTTTATTGGATTATGTGATCTTTTGATATCCAATTTCTTGAGTTGTTTGTATATTTTGGAGATCAGACCTCTATCTGATGTGGGGTTAGTGAAGATCTTTTCCCATTCTGTAGGCTGTCGTTTTGTCTTGTTGACTATGTTCTTTGCTTTACAGAGCTTTTCAGTTTCAGGAGGACCCATTTATTAACCGTTTCTCTCAGTGTCTGTGCTGCTGGGGTTCTATTTAGTAAGTGGTTCCCTGTGCCAGTGTGTTCAAGTGTACTTCCCACTTTCTCTTCTATAAGGTTCAGTGTGGCTGGTTTTATGTTGAGGTCTTTGACCCTTTTGGACTTGAGTTTTGTGCATGGTGATAGATATGGATCTACTTTCATTCTTCTACATGTAGGTATCCAGTTATGCCAGCACCACTTGTTAAATATGCTTTCTTTTTTCCTCTTGATATTTTTTGCTTCTTTGTCAAAGATCAGGTGTTTGGAGATGTGTGAATTGATATCCGGGTCTTCTGTTTTGTTCCATTGGTCCTCCTGTCTTGTTCTTATGCCAGTACCAGGCTGTTTTCAGTATTGTAGCTCTGTAGAAGAGTTTGAAGTCAGGGATAGTGATGCCTCCAGAAGTTCTTTTATTGCCCAGGATTGTTTTGGCTATCCTGGGTTTTTTGCTTTTCCATATTAAGTTGAGTACCGTTCTTTTGAGGTCTTTGAAGAATTTTGCTAGGCATTGCGTTGAATCTGTCCTCAGGTTTTTTTTTTTTTTTTTTTTTTTTTTTTTTTTTTTTTTTTTTTTTTTTTTTTTTTTTTTTTTTTTTACCAGTCATGTACTAGGAAACCGTTTCAGGGATTGTAATTGCATGCAAGAGGGAAGACACTAAGGTGCTGTTGTGTGCACTAGAATTGTTCACCTCAGTATTGTTTCTCCAGTCAAAGTATACCCAGGGAGCACAGATACCCAGGGAGCACAGGACTGGGCACAGTCGAGTTCTGCTTAACATCTGGAGAATAAGGAAGTTAATGTCACGTGTAAAGACTTGGGGAAGTGTTAAGTTCTGCAGAAGTATAAGGAGTGAGTTTAGGGAAAAGAATTGGGACAGGGAGAAGACACCATCTGGAATAACTTGGAAGATATTCAATTCTGTATCAAGTATAAGCAGTGAGTTTTAGGGAGAAGAATTGAGACACAGCTTGTTCCTTGTCAGAAACAACGTTATGTCTTAAAAGGTGCATAATTGCTTTGTAGAAGTTAGTGGCATTGCTGAGGGGTAAAGATGGGTTGGAGGGTAGAGTGTTGGCAAGTGTGTGCTTAATCTTGACATCAGGAGGGACAGTTCAGTCTTCCTCCTAATGTTTCAGATAACTATTCAGTTACTGAAACTTGAGAAATAAGTTTCTGCTGAATTGTGAGTGTAGCCCAAAGGCACTATCACTTTGTGTTTGTTAATGAACAAACCAAGGAAATCCTTTATTTAGTAAAAGCGTGTAAATCTTGAAATACATAGGTCAATAATCTATAATTTTTAATTTATTTATTTTCCTTTATGTGTATGTTTTGCCTACATACATGTAGATGTACCACATGTGTGCTTGTTCAATCTTCTTGAACTGGGGTTGGGGATGGTTGTGAACTACTGTGTGGTTTCTGGGAACTGAACCCAGGTCCTCTGCAAGAGCAACAATGTCCTATCAACCATAGATACATCTCTTCAGCCCCTAGCTAATTATCTTGCCATTCACAAATACCCCTTTAATATAAAACTTTTGAGAAAATAGTGACATCTAAAGAACAATATTTCATGTTGGAAGTTTTTATGTTTTGAGTTTATTATTGTACTTTATGCACTATTCATAATGAATACAGAGAGATTTAAAAACCTGACAAAAGTTTTAGATGGATGTATGTAAATTTCATGCCGCATATGTCTGTATTAAAAGTAAAAGTAGAAAGCCATTAAATAATGGCTCTGGAATCCAGTACATATTTATAATAATATACACATTCTTCCAGAATATAGCAATATATTCCAGAAAATAGCAGTTGATAACTATTTCACCATAGGCATTGAAATGATGCGGTTAAGTGGATGATAATTTATGACATAATTAATATGCCTTTGCTATGACAGTGGAGTCTGTAGCACATCAGGGTTCTTGTCTCTATCTTATAACAGACGCCTTTGGCCTATTAGTAGTAACACTGACAGTGAATTATTCCCACTTTTCTTTGCATTTGTAGGTCTTATCCAGCCCATTCCAAAAAACCAATTTTTCCAAAATTATTTTAATAATAATTTTGGCAATGAAGCAGATAGACCCTACAAATGTTTTTATTGTCATCGAGCATACAAAAAGTCTTGCCATCTTAAACAACACATCAGGTAAGTTGGAGGGGAGGTGGAGATTGAGTACAAGTCCAGAGAGTCTGTGATCTGGTGACGAAGTCTTTAGGATGGTATTGCTAGCTTATGATTAAAATATTTTATTTGACCAAAAAATACTAATTTGTGATTTTTTTAATTCTTGAATATTTTCATTCAAATATTTTAGTCAGAAATTGTCCTTGAGTTTCATTTTTATTCCAGTTATATTTAATGTTTGCAATTTCTAGCATGTTTTATTTTAATTAGAATGTGTAGATGTTCTCACCAGAGCTAAAGAAAGTAGGAAGTTTTCTGAAAAAAGAGCTATGCAGAAGGTTCATGCTGTCACTCCAGTGTGTGCAGTTTGGTGTCGCTGGCAGGTCACTTAGCTGAGTCTCAGGCTTGCTCACTTAGAAAATGTAGAAAGCGAGATCTTTTCTGCGTACCTTTAGAAGAGTGAAGTATCTCTGGGTTTACACTTGTTATAAATGTGTAATAAATGTATTAAGGTTTTTTCCTACGTTTTTAGATCACATACAGGTGAAAAACCTTTCAAATGTTCGCAGTGTGGCAGAGGCTTTGTCTCTGCAGGAGTGCTCAAAGCACATGTTCGGACACACACTGGACTGAAGTCTTTCAAGTGTCTGATCTGCAATGGAGCCTTTACCACGGGTGGCAGCTTACGGCGACACATGGGCATACACAACGACCTCCGCCCCTACATGTGCCCCTATTGCCAGAAAACATTTAAGACTTCACTAAACTGCAAAAAACACATGAAAACCCATAGGTAGGTATAATGCTGATGTACCTGCTGTTTAATTATCTTCATAATTCCCAGATGGGGTGGGAAACAGTTAAGAAGTTATTGTCTTTGATACCTGCATTGTTATTTCTAACTGGGAGTGATATTGGGTCAAGAAGTTTGGCTGTCTGTGCTTAGGGATCTATGAGAACCATAGACTGTAGCATGAATTTATGTATGTATTTTTTAATGTTTTTTTTTTTGAGCCAGGTGTGATGGCTCATGCCTGTATTCTAAGAACATGAGAGGCTGAGGGAGAAGTATTGTTGTCAATTCAAGACCAGACTGGGCTAGAGAGTGAGACTCTGTTTCCAACAAATAAAGAAACCAAACCAACTATAATGCATGTGTGTGTGAACACACACACACACACACACAAACAGACACACAGGGACCTGGCAGTGGTGGCATATGCTTTTAATCCCAGAACTTGGGAGGCAGAGGTAGGAGAGTCTCTGTGAGTTCAAGATCAGCCTGGTCTTGAGCGAGTTCCAGGATTGGCTTCATAGCTACTGGGAAACCCTGTCTCGAAAAAAACAAAAATAGAAAAAGGAAAAGAAAGAGAAAAACCAGGATCTCACTGTGTAGCTCAGGATGGCCTTGAAGTCCTGATTGCTGGGGATTACACATGTGCATATCACCATACCCAGTTAACGTTTTTACTTTTAATACTGAGGCAGTCTTAATAGGCTAAATGCCTTACTGTAAACTGTCTTTTAGAACTGGTAGTCAGAGGCTAGCCCTAACAATAGATGGTGAAGATTTTTAAAAAGAAGCCAACTTCACCCAAAAGTATTAGGAATTCAACAAGGGGTTAATCCATTGAACAAATCAGATCCTCCTAATCTAGTCATCCCCCCAGAGGCTCACTTCTGGGCACTGCTCTATGGGAAACGAAGTTCTCAGCACATGACTTGGGCTATCCATACATGATACCATACCACAAAACCTGTCTGCCCTGGACCAAGAGTCAACAGGTTGCAGGATTACTTTTAAAGGAGTGGGGTTTGTTTTGAAACCTTTGTTCACTCTGTAATGCAGGATAACTTTGAACTCACAGCATTTTTCCTGTATCAGCCTCCTAAATGCTGAAATTACAGGTGTGTACTATTGTTTTGGCTTTTTAAACTTCAAGATATTGTTGCATGTGCTGTCCTTCCTGTCTCTTCTTGCCTTCAAGTCCTGTGATTGCTGACAGCAACTGATAGCAATAGGGTTTCCTTTTAGAATTATAAAATAGTTAGCTTTTAGCTATAGTCACACCATTACTTCAAAATGAAATAATTGAAGAATAAAAGTGCTATTTTAGCGAATGGCATCTTTCACAGATGTTATCTATGCTGTTGAAAGTGTCTACTTTATGAATTGTTGCTGCTTTCCCAAAGATATGAACTAGCCCAGCAGCTCCAGCAGCATCAGGAGGAGTCCTCCATAGACGACAGCACAGTGGACCAGCAGAGCATGCAAGTGTCAGCTCCCATGCCTGTGGAGATTGAAAGTGCGGAACTGCAGCAGACCCCAGAGACCGTGGCAGCAGACCCTGAAGCTATACTGGAACTGGGGCCACAGCATGTGGTAGGCACAGAAGACGCAGAACTTGGACAGCAATTGGCAGATGAGCCTTTGGAAGCTGACGCAGGTAACACTTCAGGAGCTTCAGCTTTTCTCATGATCCCAGTGGTCTTGTGGTCTTTGGACTCAGTGTAATCCCTGTTGTCTTCTCTTTGGTGCTGGGGCTAATAAACAGAACTGTGTGCAGGCTAAGCATCTATCTCTGAGCTACATTAGCTGTCCTGCTTGCCTTTTTAAAGTCACAATTTGTGCTAAGTATGTATATGCTAAGTATGAAGCTGTGATATTCGATCTTAGTACTGTCCTTTGCATTCTTTAACTGATAATAATTAGCTTATTTTAGGGATTTGGTGATTTTTGTTTCTGCCTTTTTCTGATGTGGCTCAGAGTTGTCTGTTGTAAATACAAAGCAATCTGACTTCTTGGTGGCAAATTTTTAAATTACTTGAAATTTTAGATCTACAGAAAAACTTACTGTCCACATTTTGTTTTAAGTTCTTCTGATTTGTTCTAAACAAATATGTCAGCATGACTTTCTGTGTGTCCGTCTGTGTGCCCATATTGAGCATATTCATGGCTTATAGAAGGAGGACCTTTTATGCAATTTTTATAAACTTCTTTTGATATATTGTCAACATTTTTTTTTAGCTGTGCTCATCAGTAATCTGTGACAAGGACTCCATGTAGACTCCCAGACTAGTGAGGCTGGTGACCGTCCCTGGGCACAGTGAGGCGGGTTCCTGTACAGACTGTAAAGCAGCATGTTGCTCTGTTTCATTGGCAGTGTTGGTCAGCAGAATGTGGTCGCTGAGCTGCATCCATGTGCTCATTGCCACCGACGTCTGCATCCCAACAAGCTTGCATCTTACCAGACTTGCTAGCAGGCAGTTGCTGGCTGATTTATGATTTTGTTCTGTGGCTGTCCTAAAATTTATTTAGTCTGTTAGCAGGAACGTACACATTTTATCCCTTATGATGCCTGAGTTTTGCATAATTACCAAGTATAGCTGGATTTCAGAATATTTCATTATGTACTTAAATTTTTAGAACAATATTACCTTCCTCTTGTGTTTTTAAAATGAGAGGACTAATTTTTGAAAACTCACTAGAATACTTTTAGATGGTCAGCAGATGGTTAATGACTGTAGACAGTGTGCACTTTTCTCTCTTCGCCCTTAGATGGGTTCACAGCTGCTCAGGATGCTCTCCCAGGACACATGGACCATTTTGAAGAGCAGACTACTCCACAGCAGTCCTTTGAGTCTGCAGGACTCTCACAAGGTCAGTGTGAATTTCAGTGAGCCTGCAAACCAGCTGGCCTCTGCTGGGTTTAGTTTGCAGAACTTAGGGTGTTCCTCTGATTTAAACCAATAATTGTAATCATTTATGTTTTTATATAATGTTTTAGAATCTCCTCATCTCCTAAAAAATGACTTTTGCATCCATTCTATGAAGGGTCTCCATCTCAGAGAAGGCAATGGGTTGGAGTGAAGATCTGGTGGGAACTGGTGTTCATGGCTGGAGTATAAAGCCTGTGTCCAGGGACATGGACTGGGAACAACACCCTGCCTATTACCAGACAACTTAGAGCTGCTAGAACATCACCCTGATCTTGACTCTCATTCAGGAAGCAGAAATGCCTAAACGTCTTTTCCACATCAATTGATTTTTACCTTTGGTATGATTGACATGTGCTGTAGAGCTCCTGTACCTCATGTGTTTCAGGTTTCACAGTCACTGACACATACAGTCAGCAGACTCCATTCCCAGCTGTGCAGCAGCTGCAGGATTCTAGCACACTTGAGTCCCAGGCCTTGTCAACGAGTTTCCACCAGCAAAACTTACTGCAGGTCCCAAGCTCCGATGCCATCGATGTGGTGAGTATGTGCAGAAGGGCCGAGCAGCTCCTTATCCAGAAGATTTCTTTCTGTCTTCTGCTGTAGTCATTTTGAATGCATGTGCTTACTGTGGCATACTTACATCTTGGGTTAGTACAGGAGATGCATTGCATGCAGCACACACAACCATCTTTTTTCTGAAAGCATTTTAACTGTACTTCGTCTGATTGACACCGTGGGTAGCTTCGCCATTTTGATTAAGCCAGGAATTTACTAGTATGTTGTATAAGAAGCTGAAGATTAAGCACAAAATGTATTTTTTCTTGCAGAATCATAAATGTTAGAAGGAAAATAAAATTCATTCTGATATGTTAAAAATAAATAAAATATAAAACATTATTTTTTTAAGTAATAGGTTTCCTTATAACATTTTCAATTATAATTAAATTTTTCCTCTTAGAGACCCTGAGATGTTTGATTTTTTTTCATTTTGCAAGTTTTTAAGTAGTGTTAAAAATGTCACACAAATTCAGTAGTTACCTCTTTAAAAATGTACCAGTGTTAGTAGTAGGCATGAAAAATCAGAGCACTTTCGGTTTTTTAGCAAGGATGTGGAGAGCATGCGTGGATGAGCTTTACTGCACATCCCTTTTGCCTACTTAGTGCAGGTGATATAGCAAGATGCTACTTTGTCTAATTTGGTCATGGAAATTGGGTGAACAAGTAAGAAAATATCTTGCTTCCATTGTCTTGCAAGAGTGTTTATAGTCTACTCCTTCGTTATCCAGTTACTCTGAACAGTCTCCTTTGCTCTCTGTCCAGTGTGAATAGGTTGTATTTTGAAGTCAGAAAGCATTGACTAGGCTGGGTGTCGTGCTGCTGAGCTGCTGTGAGCTATAGTCCTTATGTCAGAGTAGGGGTCAGGGTCACTGCTCTTTGGTCCTGTCTCTGAGAGGTAGAGGTGACTTCTTGTCCCTAGGGTTCTTGAGGCAAGAGAGAGTCTCACTCTTCTCAGAAAGTAGCGTATTTCTTCAAACCACTGTGTTACTTTCTACTGCTCCAATAGTATACCTCAGGGAACTAACTTAGAAACAGGAAAGGGTTTATTTTGCTTCATAATTTCAGAAATTTTAGTCCATGAATTATTTTCTCTGTTGCTTTGGGGCCTGTGGCATGGCAGAATGTCATCCTGGGGGCATACGTGGTGGAGAAAAATGTTTACCTTATGGCATCGGGAGAAAGTTGAGGGTTCCAGTTTCCCCTATAAGGGCATGCCCTCAATAGTAATATTCTCCAAGTGGGTCCTCCTCACAAAGGTTCTGCCAGTCCCCAATAGTGTCACAGAATAGCAGTCAGTTCTTTAGGATATTATAGGATGTCTAAGAGCTAGTCTTCACAGGTGGTAGAGTCAAGCTGATGAAAGAGTAGTCTCTTGTTAAGATAAATCATGTTTGTATAAACATGTATAAACTTTGCCCTGAAGCGAGTTATTAATCAGGCATGAGATCCACATGTATAATCCCAACACTTGGGCGGCTGAGCTAGGATGTTCATCAGTTGATCAAGTTTGACATGCTTGATCAACATAGCACACTGCGGGATAGCCTTGGCTAACTAGACTTAGACTCTGCCTCACACACTTGCTCAATATAGCACACTGCAGGCTAGCCTTAGCTAACTAGACTTAGACTCTGCCTCACACACTTGATCAACATAGCATACTCCAGGCTAGTCTTGGCTAACTAGACTTAGACTATGCCTCAAACAATCTATAAATAAATAGTTTAATAGAAAGTAAGTACAATGCTGGGCATGGTGGCGCATGCCTTTAATCCCAACACTCAGGAGGGAGAGGCAGGTGGATTTCTGTGAGTTCAAGGCCAGCTTGGTCTATAAAACAAGTTCCAGGACAGTCAAGGCTGTTACACAGAGAAACCCTGTTTTGAAAAAAAAAAAAGAAGAGAAAAAAGAAAAACAAGAAACATTCTTAATCATATCTATGGCAAAAAACGTACACTTTCTCTGTTTCAGACTACTACCATGGACTTCTTGTGGTCTTTTTTTCTTTGAAAACTATAGTATGAGCATTTATATCTTTGTTCCTATTGAGTTGTCCTATACTTATTATAGATAGTCATTGTTCTTGCTTTATATTTCTGATCATTTTAGGCAACTCGTTTGCTACCAGAGTCATCTCAAGAGGATCTAGACCTACAGCCACAGCGTCCACAGTTCCTGGAGGACAGTGAGGAGCAGAGCAGGCGCTCGTACAGGTAATCACTGCTCAGATCCAGCTCCTGCAAGTGCTCTGCAGCTGTTTTCTCAGACTGAAGCAGGTTTCACCACCTTTATCAGTTTATAAAGGAGCCAGGAGGTTGTTCATGTTGTGCTTGAGTAACGATTAAATCAAATACGGTCACCTGGTGATTTACAGCATTTACCAATTTCAAAATAATACATTTAAGATTACAAAAGAACTTGATCATTAATTGTCATTGCCTCTGTTTTGTACTGCCTGCTCTGCGCTGGGTGTTGAACAGAGCTATGGTTTATCTAAGTGCACTGACCGCTTGGTGAGCGTGCTAAAGCTGCTTTGTTCCCCTCTATTGCCAAGTGTCTGGCTGCTCAGCAGTCATGCTCTGAGTGAACAGGGTCTGAGTTTTCTGTGTTTTGTTTCTAGATGTGACTATTGTAACAAAGGCTTCAAGAAGTCCAGCCACTTGAAGCAGCATGTGCGCTCACACACGGGGGAGAAACCCTACAAGTGCAAGCTCTGTGGGCGTGGTTTTGTTTCTTCTGGTGTCCTCAAGTCTCATGAGAAGACACATACAGGTTACTGTCTGTTTCCTGTAGAAAAGTCCTATAGACAAAATGGTCTTTAGTGGTCTTATTATTTCACTTATTACAGTGCTTTGTTCAAGGTTCATCTGTGTATGTACTACTACTATGATTCTTTTTATGGTCTGTAATATTGCATTAGACAGATAAATCAAGCTTAATTTACCTATTTATTAGTTTTACTATTTGACTTCTGTTAACAATTCTATGTAGACATGACTTTATTTCTCCATCAAGGAACACAATTGCTGGGCCATAGAATAACCCTTTATAGGGTTGGGGATGGTTCTGGGATGATGATTATTGGGGAACACTTGCTTAGCATGTGTTCAAAACAACTTTTGCAAAAGCAACCCCACGTGTAAGCTTTCAAGCTCAATCAAACTTTTCCAGGCAACCATTTTCCATTTTGCTAGAAAATGTATGAAGGTCCTGATTCTTCCTCATCCCATTAATGCATTGTTTTGTTTCTCTTTGCCGTCACCATACTTGGGTGGGAAGCAATCACTTGTTGGGGGTATGATTTATGTATCTCAAGTGGCTCATGGTGTTGAGCTTGTTACCGTGTACTTGTTGAGAATTGTCTGTTCTAATCATTCTCTCATTTTAAAGTTAGGTTATTTGTTTTATTATCATCAATTTGGTAAAGAGTTTTAAAAATAGAGCCTGGACATTAGATCTTTATCAGATATATACTTTATGATTAAATTATAGTTATCTGTTGAACACATTCTGTTTAATACATATTACACATATTGAGCTTCAGTATGTATTCTGTATAACGCTTTATTTGAAAATGATGGTGCACCACTTATAAATGCATAGAGGAAGAAAAGTCAGTGGATGTGTCTTGCTGACTAGGGAGTGACTTTAAGAGCTGTTGAAAAGTTGGTTGTGAGATTAGTGGTACATAGGAAGCACTGCTCTGGAGGCAGAGAGAGCCAGTCCGCTGAGGGAAGGCAGGGTCAGTCTAGGTGCTTTTGAGGCTCTGTTCTGTCAGACAGGGTCTGTAGCGCTGAACTTCATTAGAAGTGAGGCCACAGAAAGGCTTCACAGGTCCTTCCTGGGTCTAACTAATAAGCCATTGCTGTGGCTGCAGCTCGAAGATGGATCCAGAGAAACATTTTGAGGGTCCTGTCTACAAACAAGCCACAGCTGGGATGTCAAAGGTGGGGACAGAGCAGTCTTGGCTTGTTGTGGGCAGTCTCTCTGAGAGCTCTTTATTTAGCAGAGATATAGTAAGACATGCTCTGCCATTGTTTATGTCTCTGACAATATCCAGTCAAAACCTTGAACTGTAAGCAGGATAAACTCTTCTTGTTACTTGTTTGTCCTTGAATGCCTATGATTCCAGGATAATGAAGTGGCATGTTCCCTGCGTGCTTTGTCTGTTGATCCAGGAGTCAAGGCCTTCAGCTGCAGCATCTGCAGTGCCTCCTTCACCACCAATGGCAGCCTCACGCGGCACATGGCCACACACATGAGCTTGAAGCCTTACAAGTGTCCGTTCTGCGAAGAGGGCTTTCGCACAGCGATTCACTGTAAAAAGCACATGAAGAGACACCAGGCAGTCTCATCTGCAACCTCAGCAGCTGCAGACACAGAGGGAGGAGGTAGTTTCTGTTTTGGATTGAAAGTTTACTGGTCAAATGCCAATTTAGTTATAAGTTACAAATTGATTTGAATACTGCAGTCTTACAAATTAAGCTTAGTAGTACCTTGAATTTTTAATTTACGAATGTGTTATTGAATGGACATGGTGTGTGTATGTGGGTGCATGTGCCATGCCACATATGTGGAGGTCAGAGGACAGCTTTGTGGAGTTGACTCTCTCTCCTTCCATCTTCACGTGGGTCCTGGAAACTGAGCTCAGGTTGCCAGGCTTGTGCAGCATGTACTTTTACCTGCATCTGAGAAGCCCTGAATTAACATAACTACAGTTTATGTCTCTCTATAGTTTTATTTTCTGAATATGAAAGTCTACATGCCCTTTGAGAAAAAAAATCCAGAGACTTGTGGCTTCTGATTCAGCATGTGTCCTTGCAGCTGCACTCAGCATGCACGTGGGTGGAGTTCATTCTGACTTGTGGTGCTGTGCTGTACTTTATAATGCACAGAGCTTTCCTCTACTGAAGTTTTTACATCTATCTGACATAGCGAGCACAGATCTGTACAGATGCATCCGTGTAGGTGTGTTTATTATGATGTGCCATAGATGAATGCAGAGCTAAGTTTGATTTCCCCTGAAACTGTAGAGCCACATTTGTGAGAATTTCCCCCTGGCCAGAGCTCTGCTTGGTGTCAGATTGCATTACTTCATTTAATTCACATTAGGCACTGTGTGGTTGGAGAGACCAATCTTATTTCCTACCAAACATTACTCAAGTTAATTTGCCCGACTCCTGAGCCTTAAGTTTATGACTCTGCTGCTTCTGTTTATTGGCTGGCTTCCTTTTAGTAAATTCCACAAGTGAAGTTGGTGTTAGAATGTGCATGTTTTAATTTCACAAGTGATACCAGCACACAGCAGTGTCGTGTTTAGTGAGTGTAGTTATCATAGAGCCGTGTGTGTGTGTGTGTGTGTGTGTGTGTGTGTGTGTGTGTGTGTGTCTCATTTTTGCTGTGTTAATAACTGGTACTGTTACTGAACAGTGGTGCTCAGTGTCATGCCCATGCCACTGACAGTCTTTTGGTCAGTACTCAGAGATGAGATATGCTGAGGAATTCTTTGCTTTCTTCTCAATTGATTATCCCCTCATTCGCTTGTGGCCATCTACCCATGCGGTTACGAGTCAGACCCTAGGATCGATCCCTCCTGTGCGATACTAAAATGAGAGTAGTGTAGATTTGTCTTACAGTTGGAAAGTGAGTCTTTACAGTTTGCCTAAACCACTTTAATTGCAAACGTCTTGACTTCAGTGTTTCAAAGCAGTTAGTTATTCAGTCAGCTTCATCAGCAGACAGTTCCTAGGACTTGGGCTTCTGGCTGTCTGTGTTTAAGAAGTAGTTCCATATGACAGTGCTTTGGTGTGCCTTTGTTTCCAGTAGTTACATTCTGCCATGAGAGCTGAGGAATCATGAAAAGTTAGTCAGTTTTCCTTCCTTCGAAGTATCAGACACTACTCAAATCCTGTAGGCTAGCATGAATAACGTTGCAGGCCAGTCACATGTTCCTTCTTAGCAGTTAAGAAAGCAAAGATACTGGGAACTGGAGAGATGGTTCAGAGGTTAAGAGCACTGGCTGCTCTCCAGAGGTCCTGAGTTCAATTCCCAGTAACCACATGGTGGCTCACAACTGTCTGTAATGAGATCCAGTGTCCTCTTCTGGCCTGCAGGCAGAACACTGTATACATAACAAATAAATCTTTTTTAAAAAAGAGAGAAAGCATAGATGCCATTAAGTCAATATTACAGTTGATATGTGGGTCCCTTTAGGACTTTGTCACACTGCACTAATATTTACAGACACTGATGAGTCTTCTTGTTTTCTTCTCTCACCTGTGGTTTACTCTGCCCCACCAGTGTTTGTGAATGGCTTTTAATTCCTTCACATTTGGAATGGTTAGCCATTTGGCTTTACTTGAGCTATCTTCTATTTCTACTATGTATTTTGCTTAATTTTATTGTCTTTTCTCATTCATGACCTTTTCTATGTGGATCTATATATATATATCTTGGTTATTTGAAAAATTTTAACACAATCATCTCCATATTTCACTGTTATTGTTGGTGGGGGCCACTAGCTATTACGTTTTCCTAAAGCTTTCAGAATTTACAAATGTATTAGGAAATTTTTATTTGTGGTATTTTCTTTGTATAGAACTTTTCTGAGTAGATATTGAATTTCTGGGCTCTGTCTTCCATGACTGATCCCCTTTCAGCCCATCTCCTTCTTGTCTGTTCCATCTTTTCTTGCCCATTGTGTTCTAGAACATCAGTCCAGTTGTTTCTCCCACCCACTCCCCTAGTTCTGCTTGTATTGGATTTAAGTGTTTCAGCTCTAAGCCCCTGGCCCGCAGTCCTGTACTTTTATTCTCATATTTTCATCGCAGTTTGGTCTTTTCGGCAACTGGAACTTATCCTTGTAACAAGGGAATGTGTGTGCATGTATGCATTTTAAGTTTGTAGTCATTCTCATAAAATTGAGGGTTCTTTGCTTGTTTGTTCACCTCTGATTTTTGAGCATCTGGTTTTATTCACCAGGTAATCAATTTTGTCTCATGGTCCTATGTGAATATCTATAAATCCTGGTGGATCTGTGGACTTTGGTGGTTTTTAAGCTTCTTCTGGGTTTGTAAGCTGGCAGAAGCTGGCCTTCAACCACTGCAGATTCCTGGGCCCTCCTTCACTTGTCTTCCTTCTCCCTGGTCATACAAGTCCCCATTAGCCCCAATTGGAAAAGCAGCTGTTGCTGTCTGAATTGTGGCTTAGTTAAATCACTAACACTAACCCTTCCATGCTTCCCCTTCATTTTCTCATGTTAGTGGGGTTTGAACCCTTTTCCCATGCTTTTAATAGACACATGTGTGGAGGATGAGGAAGAAAACTGTGATAGAAGTGCGTCAAGAAAGCCTCGTCCTGAGGTCATCACTTTCACAGACGAGGAAACAGCCCAGCTGGCCAAAATTCAGCCGCAGGAGAGCGCCACAGTGTCTGAGAAGGTCCTGGTGCAGTCAGCTGCAGAGAGGGACCGCGTCAGTGAGGTGAAGGATAAGCAAGCCGAGCTCGAGGCTGAGCCCAAGCACGCCAACTGCTGCACATACTGCCCTAAGAGCTTCAAGAAGCCCAGCGACCTGGTGAGGTGAGGGTGCCGCTGTGTACAGAGCTCCGCAGACTTGAAAGGGACTCTGATGCTTTCCACTCCGGGATGGGAGGTTATGCATGGAGTATGTTGTGCTAAACCCGCATCGACTTGGTAGTGAGCTCGTGTAGAATGGTGGTAAGGGACTTTGTTGTTTATGCATCTTCCTGTATGATTGTGATAGAAACAGAAAATTAACCAGCTTAATTGCAGAACATAGAGGGCAAGGCTGTGCCAGGTATAGAAGACTGGCAGGTAACTTTTTACAGAGGGCTGCTAGTCAGAGTGAAAGCACAGAACAAACTAGAGACCCCCAGATGTCACAGGTCAAGCAGCTAACGGATGACTAATGTGCATGATGAATGCAGCATATATAGCAGAGTGGTTAAGAACTTGGTAAGAGTTCTAGGGCTGTGTAGAGGAAAAAGCAAGCCATCTCCAGTTGTTGTCATCTAGTTTGCAGTCACGAAACAGAGCTTGGCTCTAGGAGATCATAGAGCCAGCAGGTGAGGCGCACAGAGCACCTTAATGAACAGCAGAGCTATAAAGGCTGCAGTTAGTGCATCATGTGGAAACTGCACTTGCTGTTATACAGTGAAGTTTAGTTTTATTTGGCCAGATGTAATCAGAAATATTAGCTTATGATTTTTATTTATATGGTTATAAGTTTATGAACTTGTTTATAAATATGTATATAGTTAAAAATAAAATTCCTTAATTAGAAATTTTTCTAATAGGCACGTTAGAATCCATACTGGAGAGAAGCCATATAAGTGTGATGAATGTGGGAAGAGCTTTACTGTGAAGTCCACGCTAGATTGCCACGTGAAGACTCACACGGGTGAGTAGGGCCCGTCAGCACTGCAGATTCCTTGGGCTGTGTGTGAATGTTTGGTGCACAAATGATTCTAAATTGCAGAAAACTCAAAATTAGGAACTATGAAAAAAATAGGTTAAAAAGTTTTTTTATTCCTGACGTAAGGAAAATAAAACTGTTAAAGGGATGGAGGGATAAAACATCAAAAATCGAATTACAAATTAGCTGTATTCTTACTCAGGCTTTCTGCTCTTCTTTCACAAGGTTCCCATAGAGATTCACTTTGCTGGGACTTGGCTAGTCTGCTGACAGTTACCACATTATAGCATCTTTTTATGTGAGGAGAATCTTATCAAGGGGAAAATGGTGTCTTGTTTCCTTGGCCTTTTTCTTTACCTGACTTGAGGATATGAAAATTAGTTGCTTTAAAAACACAAATCTTTGCTCCTTGAAGTCTCCCATTAGAAGAGTGATTCTCAACCTGTGGGTTGTTGACCCCTTTGAGGGTCAAATAACCCTTTCACAGGGGCTGCCTAAGATCATTAGAAAACAGATATTTACATTATAATTCATAACAGAAGCATCATTACAGTTATGAAGTCTTAATGAAAAGAGTTTTAAAGTTGGGATCAACACCATTTGAGGAACTATATTAAAGGGTTGCAGTGTTAGGAAAGCTAAGAACTGCTGAATTAGAAGGCGTCCTCCCTGAGCCATAGACTCTTGCGTGTGACATGAAGCTAGTAGTCGCATAGCCCCACAGCTCCATTGAGATTTTATTTGTATTAAGACATAACTAGCCAGTAGTGTGTTTGGCATGTTGAGACATAGGAACTCTTCAGTGAATGTTAGACATCATTACTGTGGGCCACTGGGGAGCATCATCAAATTAACCCATATTCCAAAGTTTTTGGTTATGAGTTTGAACAAGTACAAATGGAATTTCATATGCATGTATTGATGTGAAGTTCTGTGATTCTTTCCTGATGAATTATTATTGACAGCTAAAGAGGGAAAAACTCATTTATTAAGACTTTATCATATGCAGTGTTCTGTTGTTTCATCAGGTTCCCAGTGTCTCTTATGTTTTGCTATGAACTTGCTGAGGGTGGAGAGGCTTACTTTAATCAGCTCAGAAGACCCAGGTCTAGTACACTGTTCATATGCTAGGTACCCAGTTGTTCCTCTAGATCAGTATAGCTGTTCCAAGCTATGTGGGGTGGGAGTTCAGCTTAGGCTATGTAGGCAAGAAAACCTGTTTCCCCCTTTGGAATGACAAGGTGACTTTTGGAGACCCCAGAGCAATATAGGATCACAGACTTACTAATGCCACTTTGAATCTGCTTGATCATCCCTGGTAAAGGGTGGCACTTACTTCCTGGGTTTCTGATCCTGAGCTCTTCTAGGGCAGTTGTTGTCAGTGGCATTTGTACCTTGGTGGCTTTTATTATGCAGATGATGATGACAAGAACCAGAACAAGATACATGACACTGAACACAGGGCGTCTGGGCTCAGGATGGTATTCCCCATGCACACTCTTCCAAGTGAGCCGCTGTCTGTGATGGCATTTCTCCTTCCAGTAGACCCTGAGATCTTAAATAACCTCTGTACAGAAAAATGACTCAGGGCTAAGTCTGGTAGTGAAAGTAAATCAAATGTTTCAGTCAAGATTCTATGGAATGTAGTGATTTCAGAGTACAAAGTCTCAGAGGGTTGTGGAAACACTAGCCAAATTGTAGACAGTGGACAGGAAGAGTTCTTCAGTTTCCTGTGTTGTCATAACATCCTCGGTTGAGAGCCTGAAGCTCTTTGGTCCCTGAACCCAGCACAGTATGCTCATGCCGCCTGGTAGAGGTTCTGTGAGCTCAGGCTGTCACCAGCCCCGCTGACTCTTGCTGGTTCTTGTAGGCCAGAAGCTGTTCAGCTGTCATGTCTGCAGCAACGCCTTCTCCACAAAAGGAAGTCTGAAGGTGCACATGCGCCTGCATACAGGGGCAAAGCCTTTCAAGTGCCCTCACTGTGAGCTGCGCTTCCGTACTTCTGGGAGGAGGAAGACTCATATGCAGTTCCATTACAAATCGGACCCTAAGAAAGCCAGGAAGCCTGTGACCCGAAGCTCATCAGAGAGTCTGCAGCCTGTGAGCCTCCTCAACTCCCCTTCCACTGACCCCAGTGTGTTCATCATGAACAGCTCTGCTCTAACAGGGCAGTTTGATCAGAGTATGCTTCAGCAAGGGCTGGTGGGTCAAGCTATCCTTCCTGCCTCTGTTTCAGGTAAGAAACCAACATATGTCCCTCTCATCTGTCTCCAAAGCAAGGCAGTCGTGCGAGCCTTTCCTTATAAGTCAGTGGGGAAAGCTGATTTCTTCTGTCACTGTATCTGCTTTAAACACTTTAGTACTTTGATCAGCTTTTGCTTCGGTGAGTCTCAGCACACTTCCTCCTGCTTGGTGTTTTCCTAGATTAGTCCAGTATCTGATTTTCACATCTCACCCCTTAAACTAGTGAAGTCATCCATTGGCATTGGTCACACACTGCTTAAACAGCATCCCATTACACCAGGTGGAATTATGTGCACTTACAAGTAAGCGCACAGTTCCTGCAGCTGTTTGATGTCCTGTGGTCTTTTCCTTCTCTGTCTTTCCATTTGGGATATGAAAGCCAGATTGCCACTCAGCGGCTGCTGCTGTGTTTGCCAGTAGGACAGTCAGTCGTCTCTCTCAGCCTGTTTTCTGGAGTCTGGAATGGGAAGATTATTTATTCCCCAAAAGCTGTTTTGTCACAAGGCAGATGATATGTCTGTAGTGTAAATATCTGTAGTTCTTAACTAGATATATGACCACAACATGTAGAACTTCTGTGTTCTAAAATCCCTATGGAAAAAATGAGTTCTTTTACATTTATGTTGTTAAGTCCTTTTGTTTCTCATTTTCTGACCAGCTGGTGGGGACTTGACAGTGTCTCTGACTGATGGGAGTTTGGCCACTCTGGAAGGTATCCAATTACAGCTGGCTGCTAATTTGGTTGGACCAAATGTTCAGATTTCTGGAATTGATACCTCCAGCATCAACAATATCACTCTGCAGGTACCATTGTTTTCTGTGCTTTAACTTTGTCTGAATCACATGGAGCACAAAATTCCCACTTACATATACATGTGTTGCTTTACAGATTGACCCGAGCATTCTGCAGCAAACACTACAGCAGGGCAACCTGCTTGCTCAGCCAATCACAGCAGAGCCTGGCACCAGCTCACAGAACAACTCTCTTCAGACATCAGACAGCACTGTCCCAGCCAGTGTTGTCATCCAGCCCATCTCAGGCCTGTCCTTACAGCCCACAGTGACATCTGCCAATCTGACCATTGGCCCGCTCTCTGAGCAGGACTCCGTGCTGACCACCAGCAGCAGCGGTAAGAGCCCACACTGCTCTTTATTGCAGAAACTGGGATTTTGTTTTGTTGCTCATGGTAACACAATTGTTAGGTTGGTATGTTGTCATTTTTCATCTCTTTTAAAGCTCACCAAAGAAATAAAAACCCTAAAGTTTTCTTAGTTTCAGTGGTGTTAGTTCTGCATATGTCCATTTTATTGTTCATGGAATTATTTTTCTCAAACTGGTTTCTTGCTTTATCATTTCACTTAGCTCCTCTTTCTTCCTTGTGCCCTCTCTCTTTCTCTTCCTCCTCTTCTCTTTCTTTATGGTACTGAGGAATCAAACATAGGGCTTTGTGAATTCTAGAGCAAGTTTTATCTTATTAGACAAAGTAATTAGAAGTGACTGATAATTTGTTCTAAGCCTTTGAATTTTAAAAATAATCTTTAAGATGCTTTTCATAGAAACCAGGAGAAATGTGTTTCATTAGAGCTCAGTGTTATTTGCTTTGTGATGATGAGCAGGGACACAGGACCTCACTCAAGTGATGACTTCACAAGGCCTTGTATCCACTTCGACGGGCCCCCACGAGATCACCCTGACCATCAACAACTCAAGTCTCAGCCAGGTCCTTGCCCAGGCTGCTGGCCCCACTGCCACATCATCCTCGGGCTCCCCGCAGGAGATCACGCTGACAATCTCTGGTTAGTAAGTTCACATTGTAGATGTCTTTTGGCTTACAGCTTAAGGCCATCTTGTTCGTGTCTCTCTGCAGCACTCAGACATAAAAACATCACATTTCATTGTGTGACAGGTTCAAGTCTAATGAAGTCTAGTGTCAGAAACAAACGTGTTTTTTACCTGGCTTCCTGTTTCTGTAGTGCTGATTGTGGAATTAGTGTTTAGAGTTAGCCACTTTGGCCATATGTCTTTGCTTAGCAGACACCAGTGTGAGGAACTTCCTGACTGCTGCTCCTGTTCTATACACTAAAGAAACATCACTCATCTGAGCTGTGTACTAGAAACCGTAAAAACCTCCCATGGTCTCCTGTACTCTTGTATCTTTAGAACACTACTAAGATTATGTAGAAAGTTTTAAATATGTTAGAGCATTGAATTTGGTAATAAAGAGCACTTGACATCACCACATCACCCAAAATGTTACTCACTGGTCTGAGGTGTCCCGTGCTGTCCCTCCCTGATCCTCAGAGTCACTCTCACAGTGTGCTCTGGCCTGTTGTGTAGTATGGGCTGGTATGCTTTGCCCACATGATTCCTTGTTCTGCAGTCTTCATTCCTTCATGTAAAGTAAGTCTTTTTTTTTTTTTTTTTTTTACAAAAAAAAATGAAAACCAAGGTCTTGCCCAGGCTTGCCTCAAACTCATTGCGTAGCCAAGAATGATGCTGAATCTCTGAGTCTCCTTCCTTTGCCTCCTCAGTGCTAGAATTATAAGCATGTGTCACTGTGCCTGGTGTATTAGTTACTTCCATTGCTGTGATAAACGCCAGGACCAAGGCAGCTTCCACAAGGAAGAATTTATTTGGGTTTATGCTTCCAGATGCAAGCTCATAATGGCAGGTGAGGCATGGTAGGTAGCAAGCTGCAGGATCAGAAGGAAGTTGAGAGATCACATTTCAGCTGCACAACGAAAGCAGAAAAGAGTGAACTGGAAATAGGGTAAGGCTGTAAACTCAGAGCTTGCCCCCAGTGGCCTACTTCCTCCAGCAGAAGGTGCTCAGGCTTCCTAGGCAGCCCCACCAGTTGGGGAATAGTGTTGGCTACAGGAGCCTGTGGAGGCGTTTCTCATCCAAGCCATCACATCCAGTGTCAAGGCTAGGGGTTAAGTCTAGCATTGTGCTTAAGTACATGCTGGCGGGCAGCTGCACCCCTGCACCCCCAGCCCATATGTTATTTTTGAATTAATAAATTTATAGCACTTGCTTTCATGTAACAGTGCATTTAAAGCTCATAACCACCTTACAGTTATACTGTAAGAACAGTTATAAAGTAAGAGCATTTTTACCAGAACTCCAAGTAGAAGTTTTGTTTTTTAGGAGGGCCTTACTTTCAGATGTAGCTGTGCTATTGAATGACATGCTGTGACTTTTGCCTGCTGCAGGACAACACATATTAACATTGTGTTTTGTATGGTTCACTAACTCTTCTTTTTTTTGGGAGTGTTCTCAGTGTTGGATATGTGTTAGGTCTTATCAAAAACATCTGCAGAATTCTTACTTATAGCTTAGAAACTAAGTTCTTCACTTTTGTATTTCCTGTTTTTCTATACTTGGCCATATTCTTATGCTATTGCTATGGGTATAATAAAAGGGTAGCCGTATATAACGTTAAGTATTTATTTTACTTAAAGGGCTTGTTGAGTCAGACAGTTTCTGGCTGGTTATTCAGGCAGAGCATTGTGTGTCACTTGTTAAAAGCATCTGATGCCATATACAAGTTGTCACTTGGTTTGTGTGATGCACAGGACGGTATGTGGTGTGAATGTGTTATTTAAGTCATGTAGATTTATAGGGGTGTATAAGTCCTAACATTTGGAGACAAAAACTAAAACATTGTATAAAAAGGAAGGATATCCTTCTCTCCAAACTGGACTCGTACATACACAGCAGATGACCTCTGACTGGATGCTTGCAGCCAGTTGTTAATGAAAAGTGACATCTAGTGAGACTCAGTAACATGGCATGGATTGGAGCACTCTCCCTGGGGTCTGTTAAACGACTGACTGATAACAGCAATGCTTTCTCTTTATTTTTCCTATATTCGTGTTTATAATGCATGGCTGCACTTCTTGTCTGTCTGGAGTGTCCAGGGAGTAGGTCGTAGTTCAGAACCGCAGTACAGCATCTTCATCCTCTGCTGCTCTTTTCCCTTAAGTCTTAATTCACTCACTCCTGATATTACAGTAGAGTTCCAAGACATCTTGTCTTTTTCAAGTCTTCCAAAGCATTCGTGTGGTTTTCATGGAAGCTTCAGTAGATGTTTTTATTGTGTTGCATATCATTTAGGTAAATAGCACATGTCCCTTATAGGAACATGTCACAGATGCTAATGCATGCTGGCAAGCAGTTGGACTACACTGGAGAGGAAGCTGTCAACACAGGATGTTCAGCATTGGCTAAGCCTGGGAGCTTGTGTGGAAGTCGACTAAGGAAGGTTCTGTTAATGTTTGGTGATGTCCCTTATACACATGTAAACATGTTTTAACTGTATCTGGTTGTGAACTACATTTGGAAGTGTTTTTCAAAAAGAAATGTGGTTTTAAGTTCCTAAATAAAGTAGAATTCTCAAGTACTTTAAAAAGCATGGACAGATACTTCCATTGAGGAAAATATAGGTCATATATTTATTAATGTTACAAAATATTATTAAAAAGCAAAAGTTTACCATCTGGGGGTGGTGGCGCATGCCCTTAATCCCACACTTGGGAGGCAGAGGCAGGCAGATCTTTTGAGTTCTAGGATGGCCTGGGCTACACAGAGAAACTGTCTCAAAACAAACAAATGAACATAATAAATGTAACATACAGAAAAAACAAAATATAAACAAACAGAAAACCCCAAAAGCTTTGAGGATAATACTCTATGTTGAGCACACTTATTAAAGAGTAAATTGGAACTTTATTTTGAGATCTATTTCTGTGGGGGTTGAGACCTTACTAATCTCAATTAGTTTGGGTATAGTGAACTAAGTGAAGGATAAGTCTGTTGTTGGGACCTGTGACCAGTGGCCGGCCAGTCTGTAGATGATTCTTTGTGCAGCTCTGCTATATTACACTAGGTAGTCACGCAGCCATGGATTCAACTGTGGCAGACATCATAAAATATAGGTAAAGAGCTCACATTTAATAATGAAGGAACTAGACTGCAGTCAGAGACTGCTCAGACCTGAGTAACTATATTAATTATAATACTGTTTGGCCAATAGCTTAGGTATATTCATACCTATCTCTTATATCTTAAATTAATCCATTTCTGTTCATCTGTAGACTATGGCCTACTGGTAAGGTTCTGGCAGCAGCATCTTATTTCTTCGGCAGCTACGTGGCATCTTGACTCTACTTACTCTCTTTATATCTCAGTTCGGATTTCCTGCCTGGCTCTATTTTGCCCTGCTGTAGGCTGAAACAGCTTTATTCATTAACCAATAAAAGCATCACATATACAGAAGGACCTCCCACATCACAAGACTGTCTTTTAGGACTGGGCATTGTGACCCGTGCCTGTTTTCTAGTACTCTGGAGACATAGTGTCATGATGCACTATGCCAGAAAGAGTTAAACATGTTTTTTCTTTCCACAGTTTCAGAATTTTTAAAATAGCAGTAAATACACAAGGTTTAGCCATTTCAGTGACAGCACTTTGTCATATAGTCCTGCCACAGATGAGTGGAGGGTCTTTCATTCCAATCTTAATTTCTAATATTTTCATATCACAAAGCATACAGTAAATGTTTCTATATATGTAGTTTACAGAATGAATACAGGCTAATAAAGAGGCTACAGAGTTCCATTTCAAGAGGTTTCAGAAGTGGGCTGAGGAAAAATATTGATAAGATACCAAACCAGACCAGTGCCAGGAGAGAGCTGCTAGGGTCATGGTTTGAGAGTGAGGTTGTTCCAATGTGAGGTAAAAGGCTGAATCAGGGTCTGAGAACAAATTCAGGTCCAGATCCGGACGGTTGAGCAGATGAACAGGCAGGCAGTTGAGTAAACCAACTTCAGCAATGGGGCTGTCTTAAGGTTAGTGTTGCTGTGATGAAACAGTATGGCCAAATCAACTTGGGGAGGAAAGGTTTATTCAGTTCACATCACAGTTTGTTATCAAAGGAAGTCAGGACAGGAACTCAAACATGATAGGATCATGGAGAATGATTCTGCTGATGCAGAAGCCATAGCTTCTGACTTGCTTCACAGGGCTTGCTTATAGGACACAGGACCACCAACCCAGGGATGGTCCCACCCACAGTGGACTGGGTCTTCCTCTGTCAATCACTAATTAAGAAAATGCTTTGCAAGCTTGTTTCTGATTGAAGAGTTTTTCTCAAATGATGACTCTAATTTGTGTCAAGTTGTCATAAAACTGTCCAGTGCAGGTACCATGCCAACCTGAAAGTCCCAGGCCAGTTGAGGAGTCCTCTCTTTGTTGATCCTTGACATATGTACCAAGTATCAAATGGTAGATTGCTGTGAGGCCATGCCATCATAGGTGTCCATAACTTTATGGGGCCCTGGTGAGAGAGTTACACCCTTTCCTTGGTTTGTTGTGTCCCAAAGTTTGATTTTAAGACACCTATGTACCCCTACAGCCTCAATTCACCTCAGTAAATTTATAGAGTAGCTCCTTGTCTACTCCCAGGAATAAGTCATTGATAGTCTGTGCTGGTCCCTTACGGTTGGCGCAGTTTCTGATCCACCCAGGACTGCAGCCCCCCTCAAGGGGGAGTCAGAAGCTGCCTGTGGTCTGGGAACCACTGTTTTATACAGTGTGGCGTATCTTAGAGCACACACAGCCTCATCTCAGCACTGAAGAGGGTTAGGAGTTCTAGGTCAGCAAGAGCTCTATGTCTTGACCCTGTTTCCAAAGGAGGGGGGTGAGTAAGACGCCCTTCAAAGCACAAAGAACACATTAGCTTCAGGTTTTGTCATGTGATGTATCATCTCATAAGTATTCATGCTTTGTGTATTGTTCCATGAGGACAGAAGTCTATCCTGCTTTTTAATTTTGTTCTGGGCCGTGACTTTCTCAGCCCTAGATGACAGACTAACAAAACCGAAGAAGATTTTCTGAGGGTTTCTGTCTTGTTGCATAAAGTCAGGCTCGGCCAGATGTGGTGGACACACCTTTAGTCTCAGCACTTGGGAGGCAGAGGCAGGCAGATCTTTGGGTTCAAGGTCAGCCTAGTCTACAGACAAGTTTCAGAGCAGTCAGGACCAGAAAGTGAAACCCTGTCTCAAAAAAGCCAACAAACAAATGGCTTGGGAGTTCATATGTACCTAGTTTTCTTACTTTACAGAGATTTCCTTCATTTGTTAACTTCGTTTTCCAGATCTATCAAATGAGGAGAAAGTAGTCTTCATGTATTTTTGTATGGAAAGACAGAGTGTCTTTGTTATAGTATTCTCCTGCAGAGAAAAAAGCCTGAGGAGTGTGTCAGGAAGCACTTTTATTTTTACTGCACTGGCTCAGTAGGGTCACAGCCAAAGGCCTAGCTCTGAGAGCAGTGGGGCTTTGCCTTAGACATTTTCAGTTCTTTCCCTAAAGTGGTGATATGATACTCACTGGGCATTGTATGGCTGTAGGGCTACACTAAGGGTATACGAGTGCAGCAGAGTTACTGTGACACTATTGAAACTATAGTAGTGTCATATAGTTGCTAGGATATTGTAGTGACATTTCATTTAAATAAATAAATAAATAAGTAAGTAAAACTTGTCTAAAGATCAGAGAGTAAAACAGCCCCACTGTCCAGCCTTACAGAGCAGGCAGTGGTGACACACGTCTTTAATACCAGTAGCCACACTTGTTGCCATAGAAACTGGGCTGTAGTGGTGCATGCTTTTAATTCCAGTGATGCACACCTTTAATCCCAGTGCTAGAGAAGAATATAAGATGGGAGAAGACAGCTCACAAACAGTCTCAGTCTGGGATACCTGGATGCAGGATCGCTATTTCAGACTGATGTCAAGGTAAGAGCTAGTAGCTGGCTGTTTTACTTTTCTGACCTTCAGGTTGAACCCCAATATCTGTCTCTGGGTTTTTATTAATTGTGTTACAGGATACTGAGGACAGGGACGCAGTAGTTGAGCATATGTGCACTGACTGATTAATTGGCTCCCCCCATTGTTTTAAGAGGCCCCTTACTACATCTTCTATATTCATTCAAAATACATTATCAGCCCATTGTTTATTTATCTACTGTGTGGCAAAATTGTATGAAATCTGGGAGTACTTGACTGAACAGGGTAGTTGTGGCTTCACCCATATTCCAAGTGTTGAAGAATCCGTGAGTTCATTGTGTGTCTGTCACTGTAGCGCATGATGGTACTGAGAGCACAGCATAGGGCACAGGAAAACTGTCTGCATAGCCCCTGAAGATGTCTTGGTGAGCTGAAATGGATTCTGGGAAGTCTGTGATATATTTCTGTTTCACTCTGTTGGCCTTTGCTGAGCTGAAGAAGGCTTTACCTGAAAGCACAGTCATGGCTACATAGGGCCTCAGAGGAATTTTCCATCCCCCTCTATCCCTCTCATTTGATCAAGGGCTTCCTGAGAGCTTTGTCTGGATGGCGCATTAGCAGGTGCCAACAGGTCCAAAAGCAGAACTTGGGGCACAGTCATTGCCGCCTTTCACCTGGCTGCTATAAAGTTACCCAGGTCCTGCCTTGCTCGTCTGTTTGGTTTAAAGTTTTAAATGCAGTGTCATTGAGCTTAATTCTTTGCTTACTAGTTTGAAAGGAAAGAGTTAATTGTGTTTTGTTTTGTTGTCCTCCCACCCCGCCCTTCAATTTAGGAAACTTTTTTTTCCATTATAATTGACTACATCTGGAGTGTCAGGTTATAATTGAGTCTGTGATGGGTAAAATAGTCACCATACATTGTGTATTGCTAAAGTTAATCATCATGCATTCCTCCGTAACCTTTCTTCAAAAATCTGAATGTGTGTGTGTGTGTGTGTGTGTGTGTTTTTTAAAGGTCTGAAGTGTATTCTTTCTTATCATCTCCAGAAATTTAACCACTGGCCTTGTGTTTACCGTCTTTATTACTCAGTATGGTTCAAAGATGTTTTCCTCATGTGTGGGTTCAGAGAGTGGGTCCCTGGGACCCTGTACTCCTCTGGAAATGTCGAGGTTCAGCCCCTACCCTTCAACCCCAAGGCTGTTTCCCCAAAGATTAAATTGGCTCTCCACAGTGAGATATTATGTTTCTCCATACTTATTTATTGTTGCTGTGATAAAACACTGCTTGAAAACTACTTGGAGAGAACAAGATTTATTTGGCTTATATTTCTAGGTCATAATTCATCATTGAGGTAAGTCAGTGCAGGAATTTAAACAAGAACTGAAGTGGAAACCACAGTGCTTTTCCCCCTGACTCTTGCTTAGCCCTTTTTAAAACTACTATCTAGGCCTACTTCTCTAGGAATTGTATTCCCCACAGCAGGCTGGGCTCTCTTAGGCCAGTTAGCAGTTGAGGCAGTGCCCACAGGAGTGGTGATGGAGTCCGATGGAGGCAAGTCTTCCGTTGAATTTCCTCCTTTCCATGTGACTCTAGGTTATGTCAAGATGACAGTAGAATGAACCAGCACAGTTTTCATGGAGGTTCTGTGTTAGTCAGATGTTTGCATCATTGACAGATGCCTGACATAAATAGGAGAAAGGATTCATTTGGGCTCATGGTTTCAGGAAGTTTCTTCCAGGGTTAGTTTTGGTTCTACAGGAGTCAGAATATCATGGTGTGATGGAACAGAGGTGTTCAACTCATGACAGCCAGAAATCAGAGAGGACAGGAAGTGACAAGGCAGCGTACTCCCAGAAAACTACTTCCTTTTATCAGACGCCCATCTTCCACAGTTCACCAGCACCCAGTGATGGGATTGCCTAGCTTAGAGCCATCATATGTAACTGTGTCTGGAAACCCAGACACCTGCTTTCCTAGTGTCACAGATTCCTCGGTCCAGTCAAGCTGATAGACAGTGCTAACCATCCCAAGACCCCTCTGGTCAGTTTGATAAACATATTTCACCTCATTTCCAAGAAAATGAAATGGTAGTCATGATTCTGCCTGATATGTTATAATTACCCTGCCTACAGCTAAAACAATAATTCCTTCACTAGTCTCAACAGTTTCATTATCACTCAGAAGTTCAAGAACAAAAACTCCTTTGAAACTTGAGGTGAAATAGAGTCATGGAACTCTTTAAAAAAAGGGGGGGGAGTAATTACCCACTTGCAGTGTGCAGTGGTAGATTAGAGTAAAAAGTTCCATTCTAAAAGGTAGGAACAGAAAAAGAAAATAGCAAGGAAGACTCAGAGTAAAGACCCAAGCCAGCAGAGTAAAAATTAAATCTTATAATTCCATGTCTAACAGAAATATACTGTAGTATGTAGGTCCATCTGCATTTTCCTTTCACTCGTCCTTCAGTCATGAATCCACTAAGTTTTTATATTCTTTTCCCTGTAAGTTGAGGCCAGCCTGGTCTACATTAGAGATTTTCAAGATAGCCAGGACTACATAGAGATCCTATCTCAAAGCAAAAAACACAAACAAAGAATTTCCCCACTATCTTCCAGGTAGCCTCCAGAGGCAAAGTTCCCGGTACAGGTGTGGAATTCATAATGAAGTTTATCTCAAGCGAGTGTCATCATTTTGTTCTAATACTTTAGTCTGTTTTTCCTAGAATAGAGCTCTGTTTTTGTGAAGTAAAGGCCATTTCTTTGTTTGTACTGCATAGGTTACTTTAGCTTTAGTTCCCGCCAGATTTAAAACAATCTATTACTTTCTAACAGTTCAGAAACAAAGTTTCCCAGTTTTTATAGCAAAAAGCACTTCCCCATGCTTGTAGCTACACCATGGAAGTTATAGGAGTGCAGGAACCAAGGGCACACTGAGCCTCCCTCTCCTGGCTGTCTGTCTATGTGTTGTTTTTCTTCATTGCAAGAAAAAACTATCACATCTTTCAAACTACTTCTGAAGTTTTATAAAATTATATTATGCTTTCTTAGAAACAAGATCTTATTTCAACAAACTTAAAGCAGGATCTGCCTTATTAATATGCCTTTTCTTTATTTTTGAGATTATAATACAATTCCATCATTTCCCCTTTCCCTTCCTCCTTGCTGTTTTTCAAATTCATGGCCTTTTTCATTAATTGTTTTTACATGTACATATGTATCTGTATATACATGTATATTCTTAAATATAACCTGAGCAGTCTGTATAATGTTACTTGTGTGTATATTTTCAGGACTGACCATTTCTTATTGGATAATTAATCAGTATGCTCTTCCCTGTAGAAGACCTTTAATCCAACTCTCAGCATCTCTTAGCTGCCCGTAGTCTTTTGTGGAGGCTTCTTGAGCTTTTTCTTATCCATTTTAGCTTGTCTTTTGTTGTCCTTTTTGAGTTCATGTCTAGGCAGTCAAGTTGGTGAGACCGTATGAGGATAGCTTCCGACATTACTGATAGACTCAATCTCACAGCACATTGTCTGATCCTCTAGCTCTTAGAATCTTTCCACCCCCTCTTTCAACAGTGTTCCTTAGCCTTAGCTATGGGAGTGTGTTGTAGATGTATCTACTGGGACTGGGCTCCACAACCCCAAATTTTGATTGGTTGTGATTTTCTGTGGTCTGTGCCTATTGCAAAGAGAAGTTTCCTTGGTGAGCAGTGAAGATTATACTTACCTGCGGGCGTAAGGGCAAATGTTTAGATCATTGTTAGGGATTATGCTGGCTTAGTAAAGTGATAGTTACAATTTCTGCTCCAAGATCTATGACCACATTAGCACTGAGTAGTTTTCCAGGTCTCCAGTTCCAGGCACGGTTTCCCTCTTGTTGAGTGGGTCTTAAATCCAGCTAGAAAGCTGTTGGTTAGTGCCAGGGTGTGTGTGCCAGCCACTACTGTACCCTTATTAGCGTTCTTGTGCCATGCCAGTTTTTGTGATTCATAGGTATTATAGCTGTTTAGGATTGTGGTTGCTTACCTGTTCTGGAAGCTTGCATGACACCTTCTGGTGATACTAGTTGACACAATTTTACAGCAAGCTCACTGATCATCTGACTCTTAGAATCTTTCTGCTGCCTTCCACAATGTTTCCAGAGCCTCTGGGAAGAGGCATTTAGGTCAGTGCCAGCTCACGGGCCTCTGGCCCTGTTTCTGAAGTATGTGATGTCTTCAGCAATAGGGACTTAACCTTTCACCTATGGGGGCAACCAAGGGCAATAGCTATGTGTTTTAGGAATCTCATGAACAGCCTTGAGCAACAACTCAAAAGAGGGCTTCTCATGTCTGGTGCTGGGGATTTTGTTAGATGGTCTTTGACTCTTGGGGAGAGCATTGTCAGCCTGCATGAAAAAAGTTCATTTAAATTACTTATGCATATTTATACACAGAATTACATGTATTATAAGGGGTTTTAAAAGGTAAATAGTTAATAGTATGATTTCTTACTTTTTTTTTCAGGCATCTTTATTGTTATTTTACTTTCCCCACTCCTTCTGTATTTACCTCCCTTCCCATCCCTAAAGAGTCCACCTTTTTCCCCATTTCTCCATTTCCCTAATTGGGTCACTTGTATCTACTGTTCCTCCTTAGCCTGCTCCCACCATCTTCTGTGTTTACCTCCGTTCTTCTCCCTTTCCATTCCTTGACCAGATTACTTGTACCCTGCTATTCTGCTATTCTCTCTGTGCTCCCCAACCCCTCTACCCTGTTACCAGTCCCCTTTACTCTCCTGGCTTCTGCAGTTATTCCAGAATATGTATTCACATCTGTAAATTTGGAGCTAGGAGCTTCTAATGAAAGAGAACATGAAACTTGTCTGTGTTGGTCTGGGTTGCCTCACTCAATATGATCTCTTCTGGTTCCATCCATTTACCTGCAAAGTTCACAATTCCATTTTCTTTGCAGCTGAATAGTATCCCATAATGTTTATGTACTACATTCTATTATGTTCGTCAGTTGAAGGACATTTCGGTTGTTTCTATTTCCTCGCCATTGTGAATGAGCAGCAAGGAACATGGGCAAGCAAATATCTTTGGAGTAAGTTGTTAAGTCATTTGGGCATATACCAAGAGTGGTATAGCTGGGTAAATGGTAGACTTATTTTTAGCTTTTTGAGAATTTGCCACTCTAGTTTCTATAATGGCTAAACCAGTTTATAATAATACGACCAACTGTGAATGAGGGTTCTCTTTGCTTTGTTGATCTTTGCCATTCTGACTGGGGTGAGATGAAATCTCAAAGTTGTTTTGATTTTCATTTTCCTAATTTCTAGGGATGGTGAACATATTTTGAGATATTTCTAAGCCACCCTCTCCCCTTTTGAGAACTCTGTTCAGGTACCAGGCCCATGGATCATTTTTAACTCATTTTTAAGTTTTTATATATTCTGAGTACTAATCCTCTGTCAGATATAGCTGGCAAAGATTCTCTACTAGTCTGTGGGCAGGTTTTTTACCCAACTGATTGTCTCTTTAGCTGTGCTTTTTAGTTTTATGAAGATAGATTACAGAGCCATAATAAAAACAATAGGGTGCTGGCAAAAAAAACCCAGACATGTAGACCAATGAAACAGGATTGAAGAAGACCCACACATGAGTACAGGTAACTTCAACCACTTCATATACAATAAAGATGTCAAAAAAATATACCGAGAAAAGAAAGCATCTTCAAAAATGGTGCTGTCTACATGCTGAAGAATGAAATTGAGCACAACAGATCTATTGCTGTGTAAAAGAACTAACAAAATGGATCAAAGATTTAAACTTGGATCCTGAAACACAGAAACCACCAGAAGAAAGCATAGGCTGTACCCTGCATGATGTAGGTGTAGAAAAGAACTTTCTGAATAGGACTTCATTTGCCTGAGAATTAAGGCCAACAAGTGGCACAAATGTGACTTCATAGAACATGGCTTTTGTTTGTTTATTTCATTTCGTTGTTTTTGTTTTCAGAACAAGATCTCAGGTAGCCTATGCTGGCTTCAGGCTAGCGATGTAGCTACAGCTGCCCTTGAGCTATTGATCTTCCTTTTTGGATCTCCTGGATGCAGGCATTATAGGATGTTCACCACATCTGACGTATTCAGTTCTTCTTAAAGGTCACTTTTTTATTGTAATTGTAATAAAGTAAAATAAGACTTTATTGAGTTGTGCCCTGGAGGAACAGTGGTTTCAGAAAAATTAGTCTAGCCCTTCTTTAAGTGCTAGACTTCACTCGTACCTTCTTGAGGTTAACATGATAATGAAGAACTGTTTGTAACGCATCCCAGCCATGTGTCTAGGGAAATCTCTGCTTTCCTGCTGTAGCTTTGTGTTCTTTTCAGTTCTACTGGGGTAGCTCTTGGCGATGTCTGTCTCTGTGAAAAGTGATTTGATTGAGAATGCCATGGAGGATTCTTCGTTTGTGTTGAGCATGAATTGTGGCATTACCTGAAGCTGTTCCCTGAACAAGTGGACTTTCATTTTTCTCTTTAGATTTCCTGTCCTGTTGGAATTTTCTGATGTGTGGTCATCACTAGAAAGTGAGGTGCATTTTACTTGTGGGTGGGAGAGGCCCTTTGGTTCTTTGACCTCAGCAGGCAGGGTGAGGTTGAGTTCTGGGCCATCCAGTAGCAGTGAGTAGAGTCAGCGTCACGTTACTCTTTTTAAGAATGACTTGAGATGGGACTCTGAGGAACAGGCTTCTGTCCAGTTACCCTGGGCCCAGGCAGTTACTCTGTGACACTGCTCCTCCTAGTGTCACCTAGGACCTTTCTTTTCTAGTCTCTTGTGCAGCAACCAAGTGTTAGTGCATGAGCCAGGACATGTGGAGGTAGCACACGGAGCCCTGCTGGTGGTGGTCTGTAATGTAGCGCTGATGCGTGAGACGCCGCCACAGAACTGTACTTCTGTCTGGTGCATTAGCAATGTGCACGATGTGAGCAGGGGGGAGGGAGCCCCAGTGGCTGCTTCAGTGCGCACGATCCTAGCCTCCTAATGGTTGTACTGCTTTTGAAGGTTCCAGGTCTGTGCAGCACATTATGGGACTCCACGAGTGTGGATCTATGGAGGCCTTGTATTTGGAGAACTCCACTTACAAGTAAGTAGCCTGGCTTTCCTGTTGGCCCCTGACTCTTAGGTGAGGCACTTGTTTGTTGTCACACAGGTCACAGAGGTATTGGCAGGAGCCTGTTTTCTTTTTATACCTTATAAGGTCATAGTTTTATGAACTCAGCTTCAGTATTGCTTTAGGGTCCTCAGTGCCTGGCACCGTCCTGGTCCAGGATAATGAGCATATGTTTGTAGGTTAAGGGTTCAGGGTTGTGAGAACAAAGCATGTAGACCTGGCTGTGCATGTGTGTTCAATGCTGATGCCCTTGCAGGACACAGATGATCCTGTTCTAGCCCATCTCAGTTGCCAGGAGGGCATAGGAGGAGTGTGTTTCCCGAAGGAAAGGCTTGTCTGGTTTTGCTTATTCTGGTCTGGCTATCTTCCTTGTCTTAGCATTGGCTGCTCAGTAAAACATTTGAAGGTTTTGTTGCATCAAAAGAAAATGAAGATGTCATGTTGAATATGTTACTACTATAAGAATTGTGTGAGATTTCTTTTGACAGCCTGCATTTCAGAATAAGTAGACCTTTAGGAGGGCGTGTGTGAGGAAATAGCAGAGTCAGGTTTGTCCACTAAACTTGGTATATAGTTGTCTCATGGGTCTCACCTGGTTCTTTTCTTCAGTGGTCTGTGGTCTTAAAGATCCTTGCAGAGTTTTCTTTCTATGGTGTTAGCACTGACTAGGGCCAGAGGCCTATCTTCCCTCTTCTGTTTTTTTCTCTATCAGGCATGTCTAACTTACAAAGGTGGCACTGGATAACTTTAAATGCAGACCGACACAGAATTGTGCATTTACTTAAAACATGATTTTTCCCCCCTTTTTGTAACTTGATTGCATGGTTCTCAAGCATGAACTTTGTAGATGATGCTGCTGTTTCGAGTCAAAAGGTTGGACACACCTGCCAGATTGTGCGGGAGAAGTGGAGTACGTGCTTAGGCGTGTTTGTACATGCTTAGACACCAAAGAAAGCCTCTGTCGTCCGAGTGCATCAAAGGCAATCTATGATTTTCTTGTTATGGTACACAGTAGTGGTGCCAAAGGTTTCAGATTAGCTCTTTCAGACTCTCTTCCCAGGCCCTAGGAGAGTGTTTCCTCAACTTTCTACTGATTATTTATTTTGCTTCTTTTTTAGAACTTAATCCTACGAGTGGGAGCCTTCCTTCAACAACACCGATGTCACCATCAGCCATTTCAACCCAGAACCTGGTTATGTCTTCATCAGGTGTGGGTGGTGATGCCAGTGTCACGCTGACCCTGGCTGATACTCAGGGCATGTTGTCTGGAGGTCTGGACACAGTTACACTGAATATCACCTCTCAGGTGAGTTTTCTTCAGAGAGAACTTCTAGGACCCTTTGAAAAGGTTTCATGAATTTGTTCTTTACTCAGTACATAGTTTTCTCACTGAGTAGTATATTAATTGTCAGGAGGGGAAATTATTAACTGGTAAGAAACTTTCTTATAACATTGAGTAGAACTTAGATTGACTTGTATATACCTAATGATAATCAGTTGCTATCTTATTAACTTTTCTATTGCCATAACCAGAGCAGCTCATAAAGCATTTTGAAGGCTTGCTTACAGTTTCAGAGGGTTAGTCTGTCATGGTTGGGAATTGTCAGCAAGCTGGCAGGCATGGCAGTAGAGCAGTAACTAAGAGCTTCCATCTTGATCCACAAACAGCAGACAGTGAGAGAGTGTGGGACTGGGACTGGCCTAGGCTTTTGAAACTTCAAATCCCACCCCCTAGTGACGTGCTTTTTCCAACAAGGTCACACCTCCTAATCCTTCCTAAACAGTTCACCAACTGGGAAGCAAACCTTCAAATATATGAACTTGCCTTTGGGGGGCCTTTCTTATTCAAACTGCCGCAGTGGCCAACCATCAGTGTCCAGCCCTAGTTAGCCCCTGTGCCAGTTCCCCAGCTTTGTCACATGGCATCCCCGGTTAGGAAGAGAGAGATGAAAGCTGCCTTATCTTGCTGTCTTGTTTTTATTCAGTCCAGTGGGATGTACTGCCCACATTCAGAGTGGATCTTCCCTCTTCAAGTACCTCAGGCGAGACATTTTCTCATAGACATGTTCAGAGGTTTGCTAGGTGACTCTAGATGCAGCTGACAATTAGCACTGCCCTGATCTCACCTACAGTCTCTGCAGTCATTGCGCTTTCTCTGCAGGTTTGTCTGTTCTGTGTATTCCATGTAAATGTCTTCATACATCATGTGGGTCTTTGTGAATGGGTTTCCAGGGCTCACCTATGTCATACAGCATATAGTATCTACTTCATCCTTTTCATTGCCAAATATATTCCTTTGCATGTGTGGGTCACAGTAATGAATACCCCTTAGTCCATCTACATATCCAGCAGTTGGTGAGAGTGGAGCAGTTCCACATTCAGGCTGCTGTGAACGATCCCTTCTGCTGAGACGTTCTGCCAGCTGTCACATGGACCTCAGTGTCATCTCTCTCACTGTGGTCATATGGTGAATTTTGCTTTCCAAAGTGATTGTGCCATAAAAGGTCTTTATTTTAATTATATTTTTATTTATTTATGGTGTGTGTGTGTGTGTGTATATGTGTGTTTGGGCATATGAGTACCCCGGCATTCATGTGAAGGTCAGAAAACAACTTGTTATCTCCTTCCACCATGTAGGTCTTGAGGATAAAACTTAGGCTGTTAGACTTGGCAGCTGATACTATTACCCACTGAGCCATATTACCAACCCCTAATGACCTTTTAAAAAGTCTATGTGGTTTGATAATTTAACAACTTCTAAAATGATAATAATCTTTTATCAGGGCCAGCAATTCCCAGCATTGCTCACGGATCCCTCTCTCTCAGGCCAAAGTGGAGCAGGCTCACCACAAGTCATATTAGTGAGCCACACTCCACAGTCCTCCTCGGCTGCTGGTGAAGAAATAGCTTACCAGGTATGGCGCCTGCGTTACTCACTCAGTATCAGAAGGAGCAGTGAAAGGCCCATGTAGGATTCCCTTAGTCAATGAAGAGTACCCTGTCAGACCCAGAGCAGAGGTGCTGAGCACTGTGGGTCTCATGGCCAGGGCAGGTGACAACTCCCAGACCTGGGTCAGTGGTAGGTGTGGCTTAGAACCACCATCTTAGATGTGGCCAACAACAATGTCATATGCTTGCAAATCAGTGTTTGCTGCCTGTTTCCTGCTTAGTATTCTTGTGTTTTTTTTTACATGTATTTATTAGTTCATTTTGTATATTTTCTTGAAGCACTTATTAGTTCTTTTATTTCTTCCTTTACTTTTCATATGCATTTTACCTGCATATGTCTAGGTAAGACATTTTTCTTGTTTAATTGGTCTTTTTCTTAAAGTGTATGTTTTAGGACCTATACTTGTAGTAATGATAGTCTGAACATAGGAAAGTCTACAAACATTTTCTAATACTTGGCTGAGCCTGAACCAGAATAAGTGATTGGTGATCTCTGGATTTGGGGGAGCTTTAACCTTTAAATATTCTTCAGAAATGAGGCATAACTAGTTTACCATTTTTTTCAGCAACACAAGGATTTTTTCATGAGATTGGGTGTCAGCAACACCAAGAAGTTTCCCGGTCTTGTCTTCAGTGACCAGAGCTTGTAGCTGTATCTCAGTGTGTATAACTAATTCATTTGTGTAGATGGGTACAGAGTAGAGGCAGCAGAGAGAGGTGTTGAAGGAGCTCACATCCAGCACTCAGGCCTAGCTTTGCACCACAGTGAGTGTCCCAGGAAGTGCCGATAGTCCCTGCAGTGGTGACACGACAATACTTTCCAAGTCGTGGGGTTGGGTAGGTAGATATGGAGTACACCTGTTGCTAACTTAGCTACCAGTTGCATCCACCGCAGGTTAACAAGATGGAGGGAAGTCTAGGTCCCCAGGCTAACAGAACAAGGTATCCACCGTCAATTTCAAGTTAGCAAACTGCCTGGCATGGTCAAGGATGTCGTTAGCAGAGTGCACTTACCTGGAATGATGCCCCCAGGGCTTAGAAGTTATGTCCCAGGAGCCCTTTCTTTAAGGTATGTGGTGGAGTTTTAGCACCCAGTCCTTGACTGTCTGTCCACCATGAACCTTGATATTGGGGAAAGCAGTGACTCCTTGATCATGAGCTCAGCTTGCAGTCTGTCTGTCTGTCTGTCTGTCTGTCTGTCTGTCTGTCTGTCTGGTCCCTCGAGTTTCTAAGGTCCTTACTCAGGACCAGGACCACTACCCACTTCTTGTTTCATGTGACTAGTAAATTGCTGTCCTGTAATTTGTGCCTTTCTTTAGCATTCAGTTTTATGGATCTCCAAAGACACAGAGCATTCCTATATTAAAATTAGCTTGAAGTTTTTCTACTCCATTTGAGTAGTAGGTAGTAATGAAGTGAGCTAAATAACAAAAACTTGATCTAGCTTGTGATTATATTTTTCAGAATTCAAAATGTTAAATACAAAAGTGGGGAGGGGATGTTGATTTGCATAAGTGAGCAGTTAATATGGGGCAGGTGTTTCCTGTGAGTTTCTCTCCCAGGGCTCAGCACTGTTTGCCACCGTCAGCGTTTGAGCCTTATCCATGCTTTCAGGCCTCTAGGCCCTGAGTTCAGTCTGCCTTGCTCTGCTTCCCACCAAGCCTTTGGCAGGAGACTGTGAAAATGGTGAGGAACTTGGGTTTTTTTCCTTGACCAATGTGTACCTACTGTGCCACCATATTCTAGCTGGAGAGCTATGAGAAGCCCCATGCTGGCATGAACTCCGCTTTTCTCATCAATAGATGATAATGGCAGTGTGAGGAGGTCCAGGTCCTAGCAGAGCACATGCTGAGCTGGTAAAACTGCTACAAGGACTAACAGGTGGGATCTTGCTCTTCCGTGGCCAAATCCTTGAGCAAAAGACTTGTCTTTTCTTTTTCTTGTTTCTTCATAGTTCACTGAGGAGAAATCCAAATTGGAATGACATGACGAATGCTCTGCGTCTCTGTGTATCTCTAGCACATACTGCCTCCTTTTAGGCTGCCTTTATAGGATCAGAGTAACTCATTTCCACCGTCTCTTCCTGACACGGTGCTGGCTTAAGACTGGGTAGTTGAGGGTTGTCTAGTAGGAGCCTACACTGCTGCCGTTGGCATTTTTTCTTTCACTCATGTCGCTTGCTGTGTCTGAGGCTGACTTTGCTCCAGGACACTTCTGTGTAATTCAGTGTGGCTCCACTGTCACCAGAGCAGATGGGGAACTGAGATGTGGGGTAGCCTTGGATGATGAAAATATATTGGTAAGAGCCAGAGCTGCCTAGGAACCCAGGTTTTTCCAGTAACAAGACCCCACACTGTTTATGAGTAGAACAGAGGTTTAGACATTTGTGTTGTTGGCTTTCCTGTTCATCGAGTCCACTGGCTCCAATGGAAACTTTTTAGAGAGAGATTAGGCTATTGAAAGGAATGAATGAGGCACAGCAGATATCAGCATCTTGTGAGTAAAATGTTTGTTCAGAGCAACATCCTGCATTTCCAATGGTGAGGGAGCAGGTGTCTGTTCTATTCACAGGCTTTGTTGATTGCCATTTCTTTTCTTCTCTCTCTCGCTCCCTTCCTTCCTTCCTTTTTTCCTAAGACTCATTTTGTTTGTGAGTATTTTGCCTCCATCCGTGTATCATGTGCTGGCGGTGTCTGCAAAGGCAAGAAGAGGGCATCAGACATTAGAGCCTGGAGCTGTAACTGCAGGCCATCGCTAGCCTTGTGGAGGTGGGGCTCAGCCTAGGTCCTTTAGCAAGAATATCACGTGCTCCTAATTACCAAGTAACTTTCCTGTCGTTTTTCCACCCCTATAGTCTTTTAGCAACTATTACAGAACAACATTGATAATCATTTATTCCAGGGCTTTACAAACCTTTTTCATTCACATGTTTTGTGACTGCCTTAACACGTATTTGTGTATTATTTTCACTGACACACACATATACACACATATACACATATACACACACACACACACACACACACACGCTCACTTTCTCTTTGATTTGAGTATTTTAAAATGAGATCTTTGCAGTATCTTCTGCTTTTTTCTATTTTGTTCTTTTTAATTTTTTGTATCCACTCTTGAATATTCCAGTATTTTGAAAAAATATTCAACAAACCAGGTAGAAATGTTGGCAATCACATAATTTTCTTAATGATTGCTTCATTAGATTATTACTTATCTCTAAAGCAGAGGTCGCCTATTTCTGTGGGACACACAGTTAGCCTTCTGCTTTATTTGCTATTCTTGAAAGTTCTGGTGCCATCCCATGAAATTGACTTGAAAACCTACTCATTAGATGCAATCCACAGTTTAGGTAAAAATAACTTAGCTCAAACAACACTAATGAAACACCATTGATGGCTATTAAAGTTTTAGTGCAGTATATGGGGATCCAAACCACAGCAGTTTTATTACATTTGTATTTTACATGTGTGTATCTTGTGTGTGCATGTATGTATGTAGGCACATGGGGTGGAAAACAGAGACAATTTGGACAAATTGGATCTCTCTTTCCAACATGTGGGTGCGAGGTCATCAGACTTGGAGATGCTACTCCAAACTGGAGCATTGTTAAAGCAGTGTCTGATATTTCATATATGCCTTATCTGGTCTTTACCAGCCCCAGTGGTGGCTCTGTGGTCCCTCATTCTTGTTCAGCTGTGGTTAAGCACGAAGCTTATGTGGCCAGGAGAGGAGTTTGGTACCTGGTCTAATCTGGTGGGTATATCCCCATACTCCCCCATTGGCCAGGATCCTTAAGTATCCTAGTGATCCCAAGGCAACTGTATTTTCTGGCCTTATAGAATTTCTAAGTTTTTCCTGGAACAAGCTGGCCAGCTGTGTTCATATTAGGCAAGACAGCAATTTTCTTTTCTACCTGGCAGTTGCAAACCACACCTTTCTGGTGACCTAGAACTCCTAACTCTCTCCAGGTGACTGATGTCTCTGCCCAGCTGACCCCTAACAGCCAGCCTGAAAAGGAGGGCCCTCTGCACCAGTGCCTGGACTGTGAGCGCGCCTTCTCATCAGCTGCAGTGCTCATGCACCACAGCAAGGAGGTGCACGGGAAGGAGCGCATCCATGGCTGCCAGGTCTGCAGGAAGGCCTTCAAGCGTGCCACACATCTAAAGGTACACCCTGGCAACAGTGGGCAGCCCACAGTTATGGGGATCCACAATACTTCTAACGAAAGTAAACGCTGAGCGACACATCTCTCCTACTATTCTAGAAACAGTGATGTGAATGTACCAAGTTGTAGGCAGGATAGGCCTTTGTTGAGTGCTTGTGAGTAGATTACACATTCATCATCAACACCAATTTTAATATAAATTAAAGTCACACCATCCTATCATGTCTCACTCATCAGACTGACAGAAATGTGAAAGCTGCTGGCATGTTTGAGGCCATGGGAAACTGACTTATGGTTGTTGGATCTGCAGTGTGTCACAGAATACCTTGAGGAACACAGGGTGACTAACAGCTCTGTGTTTACCTGCAGCCTTGCAGGGACCCCTTTGGCTACACAGGATGGCACATAGGGTTCCTCACCTCATAGGCCACTGTAGTGAGGTGGTAGATAAAGGTTGGGCATCCCCAGGGAGGGCCTTACATCTATGTAGGAAGGATGTAGAACTCTGGGAAGTAATTTCAGGGTAGGGTCCCATCCTGTCCACTTAGTGAGGAGACAAAGTCTCATTTATGTAGCCTTGGCTAACCTGGAGCTCTCTATGTAGACCAGGCTGACTTTGAACTCTTAGAGATCCACCTGTGTCTGCCTCTCTCAAGTGCTGGAATTAAAGGTGTGTGCCATCATCCCAACCTTCCCTTTTCCCTTTAAAGGGAGCCCTGTGGACAGCAGGGCGGGAGGAAGGGGAGCTGCAGACAGTGGCAGACCTGACAAGCACTGCTTGAGCGGTGGCCACAGTCGGCACCACCTCCCAGAGCTAGTGTGTGAGGCAGACAGGCACCACCTCCCAGAGCTAGTGTGTGAGGCAGACAGGCACCACCTCCCAGAGCTAGTGTGTGAGGCAGACTGAACTGTGGAAACTGTTCAGTGAATCCCTGAAAATCCTCGAAATTCTCAAGGCTCTCTGAGCCAGGAGAGGCTGAGAACCAGTTGTAGCCTAGAGAGTATATGGAAACAAGGCAGCTTAACGTGTATCTTGGGCCTGGTCAGCTCTCCTGTCAGGGAAGAACTAGGTGTCCATTCAAGCTGATAATAGTGTGTCACTGCTATTCTGAACCACAACAATGTCCCATGGCAGGATAAAAGGTAGGGATGGGGATCCGTGGCTGTGAGGTGTGGATAGGTAGTTCCATGGTGTCTCCCTGTACTTTCCCCTACTTTCCAGTAGTTACATCTAACCCTGTCCTAAAAACAGTCACAGTGTCAGCCACATACATAAGGAGGCCTACTGTGAACCTGGGCTATGTGTTCCTGGAGAGGTGTCTGCAGATGGCCTGAAAATGCTTCCCTCTTCTATGCATAGCTGAGCTCAAACTCATTGTCCTCTTGGAACTTGGACACTCTGATGCTCTGTTCTCACCCGCCTTTACCATGGGGAGGGAGCTGGCCGCACTTTAGATGAGCCACTTGCCCCCATCTTTGCTGTATGTGTTCTCTAGCCTTCACTCTGTAGGCCTGGGGTATGCTTCCTTATTTTCATCTAAGTCAAAGCTTCACTAACCAATGTTTACAAATGTGAAGACTTAGAGAGGAAAGAAGCCAGGGTGTTTGCAATCTTCTCCCATGACTACAGACCAAGTAGGATGCCTTGATGAGGAAAGGAGAGGAACTGGATTAGAGAGGGTAGATACACACTTAAAAGCTCTAGTCTGCTTTTTTGAGGGTCACTGGCAGGGTTCACTCTGAGGTCCCTGTGGTGGGATGAGGTCTCCTCTCAGCCCACACACGGCCAGTCCTTCACGGTCATCTCCAGGAAGAATCTCTTCTCTGTCCGTGTTCTTGTGCATTGAGGCTGAGATGTGAGCTGCCCCAAGCCCATTACCTAACACAGGGGCTCACACACCACTCACATCTCCTTCCCAGACCTCTCCCTCCTGGGGACTGCTCGTCCTCACCCCATTCTCATCTCCCGCTGCTGCTGCCCTCTACACCTCTGCGCTTTACCACGGAAGCTCCAGGGAAGTTATCAAGAAACAGCAGCTGCCAGGTGGTGGTGGTACATGTCTTTAATCCCAGCACTCGGGAGGCAGAGGCAGAGGCAGGCAGATCTCTGTGAGTTCAAGGCCAGCCTGGTCTACAGAGCTAGTGCCAGGACAGGCTTCAAAACTACAGAGAAACCCTGTCTTGAAAAACTACAAAAAAAAAAAAAAACAAAAACAAAAAAAAAGAGGAGAGCGAGAGAGAGAGCAGCCATCCCCAGACAGGGCACAGGGGGTGCTGGGTAACCCTCTCTGTGTCCCACTAAACAAGTCACCCTTGGCATAGGGTTGATTTCATTTTCTGATGGCCTGGAAGAATTGATCATTTGATGGTAGTAACTAAGAACTCTGTAATGGGAGGGCTAGGAGTGGACCTTGAGAGCACTGCTGTCCTTCCCTGACTCTGCTCCTTGTACACGCCTCCCAAGGGCCAGGACACCCTGCCCCCAGTCTGTTCTGTCCACCTTCTGTCCGCTACACACTCCAGCACATATGCAGGGGCTCCCAGCGGAAAGCAGGCATGCCAGCTTCTGTGGTGGCAACATCAGAGCCACTCTTGACTGGCCCTCCTGCAAGTGTAGCTAACTCTCCCTGCTGTGATGAAAGAACGTGGCTGTCTCTGCACCCGCTTCAAATAGCAGCTCTGATACTGTGTGCACCACTAATGCTGCGGCAGCTGCCCTCTGGAAATGGGTTATAGAGTTACAACGTGGTCCTTCCCAATAGTGGATTATCTGCTCTCCTGGGTCCCTCTGCCTCCTAAGCATCAAGTGCCTGGGGTTTGTAAAAGAAACAGTTGCAGAAATAGATGACTTCATCCTCTGAAGGCACGGTCACACAGCTGTACACAAAGTGTGCCTCTCGTGAAGGAGGGCAGTATTAGCTCCAGGTGTTGAGAGTGGGCTCAGCACAGTGGCAGAGTTACTGCTGGAGGCTTATGCTCTGCAGCCTGTCCTAAACTCTTTCTGACCGTAGCATTTCATTTTCTGTTTGTCCTGTGACCCACCTCAGGCTGTCTGGGTGGAGTAGTGTTTGTCATGAACCTGTGGTGCAGGTGCAGTGTTCCTTCTCTCTGAATCCTGCTTTAGGGCACAGGGCACTTTAAAGACTCCTCCCTCCCTCTAGCAGGGTAATTGTGCACTTTATAAAACTTTGAAAGTAGCCTCATTGCCAGCCTTGGGGACACAGCACAGTGGCTGTCATCTTTCTGAGAAAGTCAGATCACACAGATGTAACGTCACTGGCAGGTTGAGTCACACCCATACAAAGTACAGTTATCTGATGCTGTCAGAGATGTGTCGTTATGTAATTGGTAGAGTGTACCCAGAGCCACAGGTGTTCTGTGAGAGTTGCTAAGAGACTTTTAGGCTAAACCTCTGTCAGCTACCTGTGGGCCTTGACTTCCAGGTGAACTTACGGAATGTGGGAACAGAGAGATTCAGCAGGCTCTTCACTGGAGTACACTGTGTGAAGGTCACAGTCTCCCTGAGCTGTCACTGCAGCCTGAGGAGGGAGATATTGTCCCTTGAGTGGACTTGGAGCTGCCAAGGCCATGGCTCCTCAGCCCCATGCTACTGCGATAGGCTCCAGGTCCTGAAATCCCAGCCAGAGGTCACCATGGGGTTAACCTTAGAGGCTGTTGGATTTGCATTTCCTTTCTGTTGTTTCAGATCGCTCAAGTTCCATTAGGGCCTAACATGTGCTGGTTTCTGTGTGTTTCTGCCAGGAGCACATGCTGACACACCAGGCTGGTCCTTCGCTCAGCTCTCAGAAGCCCAGGGTATTCAAATGTGACACCTGCGAGAAGGCATTTGCCAAACCAAGCCAGCTGGAGCGGCACAGCCGCATTCACACAGGTAGTGCCACAGGATGTGCTGCTGTTGGCTGAATAGAGTCATGGGTGAGCAGGAGTGAAGCACAGAAATACCTGTGGGGTGTGAGACATTATTTACAAACAAGGTCCATGTGTTCTACTTTGACTTAATTTTTAATCACCTTACCACCTTAACTTTTTCACTTGAGATTGGCAGTTCTCACTGTGACCTTGGGGAGTAGGAGTGATTCCATGGCGTAGCCCCTTCCCTCCACTGGTGGAAGATGGAGGGCTCCTCTCCAGTCCTCAAGGCCAATTGTTTTGATCTCTCTGCTTCCTGCTGACTCTGCACTCTGCTGTATCTACTGTCTACATCTGCTTGAGCCTCTTCAGAGAAAAACCAGTCCAGAAACAAGCTCTCTTGGCCTGGTAGTATGTTTGTAATTTCCTTGCTGGGGAGGCAGACTGGAGAACACTGGCTCACTGTCCAGCCAGCCTGGCCTCCTGTCTCGTTCCAGACAGTAAGAGACTCTTTCTCAAAAGCAGCGAAGAAGCTGGACATGGTGGAACACACCGCTAACCCAGTACTGGGGGGCAGAGGCAGGCATATCTGTCTAAGGTCGAGACCAGCCTGGTCTACATAGTAAGCTCCAAGCCAACTTTTTACTCTGTCCCAAAAAACAAACAGAAAAACAAGATAGACAGCTCCTGAGGAATGACACTGGAGGTTGTGCTGACATCCCACCTACCCCCGCCACACACAAATGCATAGATATAGACACATAATTCATAAAATGCTTCCATTTGATCATGGGTTGTTTTTTTTTTTCTTTTTCAAGACAGGGTTTTTCTGTGTAATAGTCCTGACTGTCCTGGAACTCACTCTGTAGACCAGGCTGGCTTCGAACTCAGAACTCAGAGCTCCTCCTCCTTCTGCCTCCTGAGTGCTAGGATTAAGGGCATGCACCACCACTGCCCAGTGAAAATTATGTTCTTATTTCTGAGTTTTTCCACTTTTTTCCTCTATAGTGAGGGACTGTGCTAACAGTACTGTATCCTTTATAGCTATGGGTGGTGGATTGAATTTTAAACAACATTTTTATTTATTTATTTATTTTTCCATTCAAAAATTTCCACTCCCCCCCTCCCATTCCCCTCCTACTCCCTCCCCCACTCATCCTCCTTCCTCCCCCTCCAGCCTTAAGAGAGGGCAGGATACCCTGCCCTGTGGGAAGTCCAAGGCCCTCCCCCCTACGTCCAGGCCTAGGAAGCTGTGCATCCAAATAGACTAGGTCCCAAAAAGCCAGTACATGCAGTAGAAACAAGTCCCAGTGCCTTTATCAATGGCTTCTCTGTCAGCCCCCATTGTCAGCCACATTCAGAGAGTCCAGTTTGATCACACACTCGTTCAGTCCCAGTCCAGCTGGATTTGGTGAGCTCCCATTAGCTCAGGCACATTGTCTCAGTGGGTGGACCAACCCCTTGCTGTCCTGACTTCCTTGCTTATATTCTCCCTCCTTCTGCTCTTCAACTGTACCTTGGGAGCTCAGTCCAGTGCTCTGATGTGGATGTGGGTCTCTGTCTCTGTCTCCATCCATCACCGGACAGAGATTCTATGGTGATATTCGAGATAATCATCAGTGTGATTATGGGGCAAGGCCAATTCAGGCACCCTCTCCTCTGCTGCCCAAGGACCTAGCTGAGGACATCCCCGTGGACACCTGGGTTCCCCTCTAGAGCCAAGTCTCTTGCCACACCTAAAATAGCTCCCTTAATGTAGATATCTTCTTCCCTGCTCCTATATCTGCCCTTCCTCCATCTCAGCTCCCCCCACTCCCCCAAGCACTCCCCAATCCTTCCCTACTGCCTTCTCTTTCCCCCTCTCCCCTTCCCCCAACC
>PVIU01009653.1:0-74778 GCA_004026605.1 Ondatra zibethicus
TGGGGGTGGGCCTTGGACTTCCAACAGGGCAGGGCACCATGCCCTCTTTCAAGGAAGAAGGGGGAGGGAGGAGGGGTGGGGGGGTAGTGGGAGGGGACCGGGAGAAGGGGAAGAAAGGAAAAAAAAATTATTTCTTTAATTATGTTCTTGAATGGAAAAAATAAAACAAAACAATGTATGGAAAAAATAAATAAATAAAAAAAAGAAGCCCTTTTTCCACTCTAAGAGGGGAACTGGATCTTGAAGGTGGCAGTGCTTGTATGCACACTCACTTGAATTTTCCCATCAATTTTACCCCATAGATTCATTTTTGCAAAGTTATTGGTACTGATTAGAAATTTTAACTTGTTTCCCCAGCAAGGGCTAAAATATGAACCTTACCCTTCATCTTCTGTCAGGGTCACTATCATTGTCTCTATGAATCTTGTATTTCTGTTAGCAATTAGAAGCTGAATAGCTTTAGGCAGAAATCTCTGAGCCTGCTACTATGATGCCCTTTTCAACTTGGATATTTGGAGGAAGATCCAACTTGAGTTTCTTTAATGATCCAAATGACGAGTCTTATGGGAAATGGCAGGAGGTGTTATCAGGATGTAGATAAAATTCACTCTTTCCCTAGTTCATTTTTTCTTTAATATATTCTTAACCCCAGAAAAACTCAGTGTATCGCCTGACTCACTGGGAACTTCTGAACTTCCTGGTTGGCTTAGTACCTCCTCCTTCAGCAGGTGATGCTGATATTCGTGAATCTCAAAACTGTCTCCTCATACAAATACAATTAATAGATTCTATATGAAGACCTTTTATAGATGGAGAGAGCAGGTGATAACTAGTAAATAATTGTCATAGGATCATATTAGGCTTACGAGTTTTCCTTACTATATAGCATCGCAACAAAGCATTTAAGTGCACTCAAACTTTTATTGGCATCAGAGAAAAATGCCGTTGTGTGAAAATATCTCAGTCCTGTGCTAAAACCATTTCATCTCAGTCCGGGTAGCTGGCCAGTCAGTTTACTTGGAAGTTTGCTGCTTCACTTTGTATCCCATTTCTATCATGGGGGAACCTCACTGCAGCTACACAGAGTAAGTGCCCAGACATTTCATTGAGAATAAGTTTCACTCTAGATCCTGTCAGATGCCTGTTTAAGACAGTTGATAACTGCAGAGCATATCTCCTCGGATACCACTCTCCATTTATTTAAGAGTTGCCGAGTTCTATCCAAGGATCATGTATTTAGAATGCAAGTCATTTGGACCGTAATTATTTCAGCATTTCCTAGAAACGGCGCCACTGAAGTGAGACCACAGCTTCTCTATAAAGATGATGAAAAACATTACCCTTCTGAACACATTTTCTATGAATTTCATAAACTTCAGTATCTTTTCTAGTGCCTTGTTTTGTGGCTCATATTAAAAGACTGCTTCAGATGGCTCCAGAAAGAAATAAAATGACTTCAGATATTTTTAAACTATAATTAACTTTTAAAATTAAATATAGCTATTTAAGTATTTTTCTTTTGCTTTCACTTTAGAGAAATTATGTAATTATATTGCCCAGATTGCAAGCACACTGTCAGCGTATCTCCGGTTCCTGTCAGTGTGCTTTCCAGTGTTTCTAAAGGGGTCCATGAGCTACCTTCCTGGGAATCTCACTTATAGTTGCTTCTACATGGACATTGTTGGGCCTTTCACAGATGTACTCAGAGGCTCTGGGGTGGGTCCAAAATCCTCAGGATTCGAACCATCTGGGCAATGCTCAGGTACTATGAGTTTGATTTTAGTATCTATCTGACATCTAGATTAACTTCTGGGATTTTTCCCTCCAAAGAGTCAGACTGCCTAGGTTCAGGAATCAATGTCTTTTTTTTCTTTTTCTTTTTAAGGTCAGGGAATTTGAAGGAAGAAAAAATTATGAGAGAAACTCATCTTTTTTATTGAATTCAGGTCCCTTCCCTGAACTAACAATTCAGTCTCCATCCATTGCATACAACTTTGTATCTCATAGACGGCTGCCATATGTTCATTATGTTATTTTTGTTCTTTCTTGACACATGAAGAAAGTAAAGTTCAGGAAAGCAGGAGCTTTCAGAATGTCTCACAGAAAGAAAGGGGTCTTTTGATCCACTACACAATGTTGTCATCATCTTGACTCTGTTTTTGTAATTGATCTCTGTCTTGCTTACCTGTTCTAGATATTAGGCTCTTGACCAAATCCGGTGCTGTGCTCTGTCCTGCCTGGAGCTCAAAACATGTCTGGGTCTCGACTTTCCTCCCAATGCCATGCTTCTCTTTGTATTGCCTGGTATGACCAGGAGACTCTTAGGTCACAGAAATCATTGAGAATAGACTATTTATATACAAAATAGGACCAGAAAACACACATCCACTTTTTGTGCCCCATTATACATAAGTTTTATCCCAGAATTATTTTTAATGGGTAGAGGAGCTGTTAGCAAACTTAGAAAACAACATAGATAGCAGTTGTCCTCAGCTATAGGAAGATCTTCTAAGAGCAAACTAATTTGTAAACGGTTGAGAGTTTCAAGGTTTCTTCAGATCATGTCATATAGGACTCAGAGCTGACCCATCTGCATCCAGATAGATGGCTATAGAAATTATATGTGGCCAGCCTGGGCTACAGGAGGCAACCGAGAAGCTGTCTGTGTGGAGAGACTTGACAGATTGCCAGCTAGGATAAATTGCATCAGAGATATCAATCTTTAAAGCTTAATTATTTTCCCATTAAGACTCCTTTTGTACTGCAAATATTAATGCAAGTGGTTGTACCTTTTATCAGCAATGTCTTAATTCTCAATTAACAGCTAAGGGATTTCTTGGCCTGCAGGCAATCAGGATGGGTACTTATGGAATGGGTTCTGGGGAATGAGGAAGAATAGAATGAAAAGAGACTCTGCTGGCAGGAAGGGGAGGTCACAGATTCAGATGCCACATTTTTTTATTGATTTTTTATTGAGCTTTACAGGTACCACATTTTAAACAACTTATATAAATATTTGGGGTAACCTTAGAAAATCATTCTCACCAATGAGTTATGATAAGAAATTATTTGCAGATGTAGATACAAGGCCATTATGCATAATGTATGCATATATATACATAATGTATACATATATACCATTCACATATCAGCCTTGAAATCAGCATAAGGCACACTAAAAGTTGTTGGCCTCATTTGAAGTAACACTGGCTAGAGTTTTGAACTTGCTGATACATATGTTGATGAGGACAATAATGGCACAGTTTCTCAAGACAATAATTGGGAAAGTTCCAAGCAGGAGGTCTTGGAATACATTGAATAAACTGCCAGACTTTCAAATCTTCTCATTCTCTCCTTCCTTGTGTGGTGATTTAAAATATGTTGGTTTCCAGAGGCTGAACATAATTATAGTTCAACATTGTATGCTTCTGCGATTTCAGGTTCATGATCAAAGCCTTACAGTTTCTGGGTGAATGAAGTTAAGCATCTGAAGCCGTCCCTTTTCGGTAGATGGTGTTACCTTGTGAGAAACTTAGCAGTTCACTTAGGCAGCAATGTGTGGAGGGGCAAGAGTGATCACAGGAAGGATGTGAAGAGAGGGCAGGGAGAGGACGAGCTACTGACACAAATGAGGTCATAGAACAGAGCATGGGTGACATAGGAGAACCATACCAAATCATACCACAGGGAAGAATGAGATCTGGAAGAAAATGTTATGACCTAGAGTCACACATCTCTCCCGAAAAGTAGGTGGACCAAGTACACAAGAAGAGATGTTTGTTTGGGTTGTCTGATCTTAAACTGTAGGCACAGAACATGCTATGCAATTCACTTTGATGCCATACAATATTCATACTAACAAGTGGTCATCTGATGTTCTACACAGAAAAGAATAAGTGACAGGCAGGATACAGATTTCATTTACTGGATACACAAAAGCTTCATCTTCACATAGACTTGAACAAGGCAATAAGCTTCAGTTTTTATCCTCCTCCTCCTCCTCCTCCTCCTCCTCCTCCTCCTCCTCTTCTTCTTCTTCTTCTTCTTCTTCTTCTTCTTCTTCTTCTTCTTCTTCTTCTTCTTCTTCTTCTTCTTCTTCTTCTTTTTAGGATTTGGAGACTCAACGTGTTTGAGGAATTTAAAGACTAATACTAATTGTCCTGTTACACAGTTCCAGATAATGGAAGGGCTTTAGATTCAGGAGTAAGCAACTAATAAAGGTTCTTGTGCACATCAGAGATCATGAATATTCTTTCTTCTCATGCTCAATAACTATTTTATGTTGTGTCTACCTTCAGAAAGAGTATGTGCTATCAAAGACAAAGGCTACTTGCTCTTGTGATGGAGATGCAGTTTTGGGATAGATGTTAACCGCATGTGTGTAAAATGTACTCAGGCAAAGTAGATGAAAAGTATATGACTGAATTTAGGTTGGAGGTGTGAGTAGTTATTCAATATTGCAACAGAAACATATTTTTCTCTGGAGATAGAGATATGAAATTTGAGAGAAAGTTACAATGAGATTGGAGGGCCAGCTACATGGCTCAGTAGATAATGACACTCATGGTAGGCTGGAGAACTTGAGTTCCATCCCCAGTACTTACACAACGAAAAGAGTGAACCACTCCCATTTATTTATCCTCTGATCTTCATATATGTGATAGGGCATGTGTTTGCACACACACACATAAACAAACAGATCAATAAAGGCAAAATAAATGGAATAAGTAAATAAATAAGATTTGATTGAAGAAAACTTCTAAAATAATTTTAATCAAATTGTACAGATTTCATCTTCATTTTCCTTCTTAAAGATGTTTTTATAATTTCATAATTGTGTACCTCAAATACAATGCACTTTGGATTATTTACCTCTCCATTTTTCTCTTTCAACCCCTTCATTCTTCTATTGAACTTTTTCTTCCCTATAAGTTCCCCTTAACTCTCCCTTTTTTTAAAAAAAGATACCATTGAATTTCCAAGATTACAAACCAGGATAAATTTTCAGAATAGTATAAATGGTAGATATAATACAAGATAAAGAAATTTAACTATGTCAATTTGGGTTTAGCCTACATTGGATCATTAAATTTTTAATTCAGAAAAAATAGTACAAGTACCAAAAACTCAAGATTATACAAAATTTTACCCTTTGCCAGAAGTCAGGAAAAGAATACCAATATTCCATTTCTGTCATTAACATTCACTTTTAGGAAGAGTAGAATTCCTTTCCCCATAGTTTGACAAATATTCAAAGATATTCCAGTAGGATAAACCAAAACAATTTCTCTCCAGACACAAATCTAAATTACACAATTTAGAGAGTTATAAAGAGCATAGCCACTGTTGATAGCTGCTGTTGTCCAAAGATCAATAGCCATCAGTAAAAAGCCAAATACCATTGGATCACCCAATATCCTTTATATATTTTTTAAAAGAGCTGGACACACACGCAAATGCATGTGCAAACACACAGAGAGAGAGATAGAGAGAGGGGGGAGAGAGAGAAAGACAGGGAGAGAGGGAGGGAGAGAAAGAGACAGAGGGAGAGAGAGAATATAGGAAGAATATATCATATTGTAGATCTGTACTAAATATTTACTAGTTCTTTTAAGTAAAAAAAAGCATAATAAAAAATTTATGTTTAATTTGGAGCCCAGGAAGACAAAATATATATTCTTCTCTAACATGTGTGTCCTACCTTCTTGTTTTCAGATTTGTGTGTTTCATTTGGAATTTCTTCAGAGGCCAGAGAGGTAGAAAGAGGGCAAAGTGGGGGGAGGCCCTTAAAGGAGAGGAATACTAGAGGTGAAAGAGTTTGAGGGTAGTGAAGATCTTGCATGGGGCGGGGGGAGTAAAAGGTGGAGGGCTGGCTAGCCAAAACTAAGAATGTATGAAGAAGCCGTATGAAAACCTATTGCTTTGTAAGCTAATTAAAATTTTAAATTTTTGATCAATTTTCAATGAAAGTGCTTTATATTGGTGGCTACTAAGACTGTTTCCAGAGGCTGAATATGACTATAGAAATTCCCAGCACCAAAATAGTTAACTTTTGGTCAGGGTAGGCCTAGAGACCCACTTCACAAACAGTATTCTAGTTCTCTCGATGCCATTGCTCTCTATCCTCCCGAACTAGATGGCTATGCCCTGGAACTGAATACATCACCCATTGTCATTTCAGAGTATAGAGAAGTGGAGATCTGGGACTGAGTTGAAAACTTGCTCCTGGTGGCTGTTTTTACAGTGCCCAAAAGTACTATGGAAGCTGCAGGGGGAACAGAGTCATGAATGGTTTCACTCTGAATACTGTAGAACCTACCTGTCAAGGCGAGATGTGCCCATTAGTACAAAAGTACAATAGTGGGATGGGTATTAAGGAGATAACTAATCACTTTCTGAATGGCTCTGATTGGATCCACAGGAGGGTTTCTTATGGGGTAGTAGAAACCTGGTTAAAAGTCATGGCTTGATAAGCCATAGAGTTAAGGAAAATATCTGCTACTGTTGTTTGGCTAAATGGACATGCTGTCAAACTGTCTTTAGCTATTTATATTTATACCTGTATATTAGTGCTGTTCTCAGCCTTAGTCAGAGAAATTTCTTTTTGCAGTTGGCAACTGCTAATGCAGAGATTCATAACAAGTCAAAAGGTAAGAATAAGTGATGGTCGAGTGTCCATCCCTAAATGAGAATCTACATCATATCTTCTAAAGCTCAGGGAATGTGTCAGAAGTAGGGACAGAAAGAATATAACCACTGAAGGATGGTGAGGAATGCGTGAAATGCTGTCTTCTGGACATAACGTGACTGTCGCACTCATGAACTCACAGCCCCTGTGGTTTGCTTGTACAAGGATTGGCACAAGACTGGGCCTGCAAACGTTCTATCATGAATGGTGGAGATATTTATAAGGACCCACTTCTCCATGGGAGGGGGTAATTGGTAGTCCCTGGTTGCTGAGAGACAGAGAATCATTTTCTGCAGCAGCCACTGGTAAGTTGCCCAGCCTTCGATAAACAGCCTCCTCATCATTCACACTCATGTAAGCAACCCTACTTAAACACAGCAGGTAATAGGAAGAAACAACAGCATAGAAGGTAGACTTGTTGGGAAGAAGAAAAAGTTCAGTGGGGTTGGGAGGAGGATAACAGAGGGTAATGGAGGTGAACATGACCGAAACACATTTAATAAATGCATGGTATCGTCAAAGAATAAATAAGAATGAACTTAATTTTCTGCCTTAGATTTTCTCTTATATATGGTTCTTAAAGCTTATATAGATACATAAAATCATATATGCATATGTAGTATAAAAAGAGAGGTAAAACTGTCTAGGAGACTCATGGGAGGAGGAAGAATGAGAAGGGAAGAGTTGGAAATCATTGAGGAGAATGTTCTAAATGTACAACTATACTCATGTGAAAATATCCTTGTCAATACGATAACACACATATTGAACGCATACAATTAAAGCTTTTGAATATAATAAAAAGGGGTTTAACTTGATAGCAATTTTATGTCTAGTGTTAGCAAGATACAACAGCACAGAATAACACAATCCTCAAAAGTAAGGAAGATGTAACTCTTTGAAAACTATTACAATGATATAGATTACTTAGTAATATCTAATTTGCTCTGCTCTTAAAATTAAAAAATATTTCTTTTGTGTATATGGCTGCTTTGCCTGCATGTGCATCTGTCCATAACACATGTGCATGGATCTCCTGGAGCTGGCGTTACAGGCAGTTGTGATCTAACATTAAGATGCGGGGAATCAAGTTCTGGAATGCTTTGAAAGAGCAACTAGTGTTCTTAGGCACCGAGTCATCCTTTCAGCCCTTGCTCTTACTGTCAATATTCATTACTGTTAGGTCCTCTAGTTCCCTATTTTGAACATGATGAACAGAACCCAGACTTTCTCTCACCCATCTGTCCCTGCAATACTAGAAATAGTACTGAATGCCCAGCACATGCTTGGCACGAGCTCTGCCATTGAAATACATCCGCCGTTATAGATACCTATTATGAATAAAAACCTAGGTTTTTTGTTAGACATATTTACAGGAACACACACACACACACACACACACTCATTCTTACTGACATTGTTGTTTATTCTTCCCCAAATAGAGCTGCAGAGGAGGAATGGGCAATCTGTCCCATATGTAAATTTGACTTGTGGCCTGATTGTACACAGCTCATAGCTAAATGGCCTTTACACATACAAATGACTAGAAATTAGAAGGAGAATATTATATGAAATGAAAAAAATTCAGATTCCAGCATTGTTAAACAGAATTTATAAGGACACATGCTTGAGCATTTACTTAACTGTTCTCTGCCTCAGCAAGATCCTAGCTGCAAGAGATTCTATGGCCTTCTAAGCTGATAATGTTTGTGTCTAGTGTATGCTTTACAGAAAATGTCTGCTTCTCTATTATATAGAGAGCCACACAGGAAAACACAACGAATGAACTGTTGCTTCATTTGGGCTGTTGTAGTTCCCAGTTTTCAAACTCAGGAGTGTAGTAAATGATATAAAAAGAACACTTCAGAAGTAATTGTTCTGTTAGCTCAGCTAGCTACAGTTTGAAATAATTGCCATCTCAAGGCCTCTCAGTTCATTTCTATTTTTAAATCATGATAAATACTTTTCTGAAGCTCTGGGTCCAAAGCTAGGAAACCCAGCTGGGGAATTTCATGCACAGACGCTCCTCAGGTCTAGATGTAGTAGCCCTACAGCCATGACTGGTGGTGAATCCTGAGAATCTTCACGTTACCACTCCAGTGGGGATTCTCCCCACCACGGGCTCTGCTAGAGCTTTACAGGAGCAGCCCAGTTCTTTACTTCCATTGCCTTGTCTTCTAAACCAGTCATGCTTTAAAGAAGTCTTTCAAAGTCCTGGCTGTGGGTATGAACTGAACTTTTTCATCTTGGATCCTGAGACTTTCTGGGGAAGGGATCGCTGCACTTGCTGTGGAGTGGAGTTATTCTCAGGAGAAACACAGTCAAAGTTAGAATCAGACTAACAGCTTTACACTTGCTTTTTTCTAAAGCAGCCTAAAAGGCCCCAGGCGTTTCCTTTGCCTGCTGGAGAACCTGCGATCACAAGCCTGCATAAGGTACACTGTGCTTTGGGTTCCCACAGCAGAAAAAAAGCCATTATGTGAAATCACACATAAATGGCCAACACGATGGGCAAGAGACACGTAAGAGCCAGTCACTGAACTTTCATATTAAGAATCAGGAAATTATATTTCCAGTAGTTGAAATGTTTTCCCCTCTGAGAACAGTATTAGCACACATTCATAGGGTACTTCTTCCTTATATTTGCTGCCCAGGACTTTTTAAAATTGATGGGCCATAGAAAAAAAATGATGTGGCATTCTCATTGAGACTGACAGCTTGACCTGGCATGTGGTTCAGACCTGAAAGTCCATTTCTGTGCTTAGAAGTTAAAGTATATTCTATACTTTCATGTTTTTGAAATCAGGTCCTCGATCCACTATGAATTGATTTTTATGCAAGGTGATATATGGTTTTAATTTAACTCTTAAGCAGGTGGATATCCTCTTTTTCCAGTACCATTTGTTGAAAAGGTTCCCAGCCCCTATCCTCTTCATGTATGGGTTTGACAACTTTGCTAAAAATTAGGTAGCCATTGATGTGTGGGTTTATTCTTGGGTCATCTATTAAGTTTCATTGCTTTGCATGTCTTTCTTGGTGCCAGGATTATGCTGTTTTGTAATGAAGGCCTGGAGTATTGTTTCAGATTAGGTAGTGTGACACCTCTCAGGACTGGACAGATTCAGTACTGAATTCTACCAAAACTTAAATAAATCTGTAAACTCAATCACTTCTCAAGCTATTCCACAAACAAATAAAATGAAAAAGAAAAGACAAGAGAGAAAAGGAAAGAAAGGGAAGGTTATATTTATCCTACAAAGCTAGCATTACCTTGATACTAACTAAAACTTAATAACGTTGTTACAAAGAAAAAAAAAACAGACTAATTTCCTCAATGGATACAGATTAAAAAAATTCTCAACAAATTATCCATAAACTAAATTCAAGTACTCATGAAGATGATCATGTATCACTATCAGGTTGGTTTAGTTATAGACCATAAAGCTAATTTAACACTTTAAATCATGAATATGGTACAGTGAATTATAGGATTAAGAACAGAAACCACATGGTCATCTCAAAAGATGCAAAAACCCCTGAAGATGTGAAGAAGGTGAAGTAAGAAAATAACTAATTCGTACGAGTTGTTCTCTGACCTCCACATATGAACTGTGGCATGGGAGTGTCTCTACATAGAGACTCATGGACACACAGATACACAGTTATACACATATAAATAAATGCAATAAAAACTTTGGGGAAAAGATATAGAAAAGCATTTGACTAAATTCAGTATGCTTTGACGATGAAAGTATTTATTGTGTATACAGTATTCTGCCTGCAAGCATGCCTTCAGGCCAGAAGAGAGCACCAGATCTCATTAGAGATGGTTGTGAACCACCATGTGGTTCCTGGGAATTGAACTCAGGACCTTTAGAAGAGCAGGCAGTGCTCTTAACCACTGAGCCATCTCTCCAGCCCCATGATGAAAGTATTTAAAAAAATTAGGAGTGAACGACCAATTGAAAGCAATTGTTTTCTTAAAACTTGCTGAGATGGTGCCAAAGAACTCAATGTGGACCATTCAATGGTCATTCAGCATTTGATATGTTAAAACCTTGATGGGTGAGTGGCCATTGAACTGAGCAAATGCTTTAAAAAATGTCTTTTGAGGGCTAGGCTGTAGCTCAGTGACAGGGCACCTGACTAGCATATACCAGGTTGTGTAACTCAGTGGTAGAGCACCTGACTAGCATGTAACAGGTTGTGGGTTTGATCTCTAGTACAGACACCTGGTCAGGCCGTAGTGGTGCACATCTTTAATCCCAGCACTCGGGAGGCAGAGGCAGGCAGATCTGTGAGTTTGAGGCCAGCCTGGTCTATAAGAGCTAGTTGCAGAACAGTTAGGGCTGTTACACAGAGAAACCATGTCTCAATAAATAAATAATAAAAATGTTTCTTGACCAAACAGCTATATGCTATGGATTGTCTGTCACAATTGGAGATGATCTTTTCAGCGGTTGGTCTGAGATGGTGTTCCAAAGCATGTCCCAAAGCCAAACTCACACAGAGGTCCTGGTCACTGTTTTGTGGTCTGTTGCCACTCGGATCCAATACAGCTCTCTGAACTCTAGTGAGGCCATTACATCTGAGAAATTGATGAGAGGCAATAAACTCTGAAACCTGCAGGTGATATTGGCCAACAGAACAGGCCCAATTCTTTTCTATAACAATGCTAAACCATATATATTGCAACTAGTAATTCAAAAGTTAGATAAACTGTGCTTCAGAGTTTTGCCTTATCAATGATATTCTCCCGAACTTTTGTCAATGGATTGCCAGTGCCATTTCCATGGAAAAACTTTCCAGGGGTTGGTCAGATCAAGAAACATTTTTATTCTACATGAATATAAAACTTATTTCATATTAGCAATAATGTGTTGGTTGTAATTGTTCCTATCCTGATTAGTAAAGATGTGTTCGAGTGTAATTATAGTGACTTAAAATGAAGACTCTGAAGCCACAATTGCTTTTGTACCAATCTAATATATATGACATAGCTACAGCCAACATTATATTAAATGATGAAAGACTGAGAGCATTTTCAGCATTTCCTTTTTAATCTGAAGGAGACAAGGATGCCCACATTCAAATGATAAGACCAGTATTCAATTCACCATAACATTTAAAATCTCAGCTAGAGCAACAATACAAGAGAAAGATATTTAAAAAGGAATAAAAATTGGAAAGGAAAAATTTAAACTATCCCTATTTGCAGAAGAGATGATTTTGTATTTAAAACACCCCATGGATTCCACAAGGAAACTCTTAAATTTGGTAGACACTTTCAATGAAGTTGAAAGATATTCTATCAATGTACAAAAATAAATAGTTTCTGTATGTTCCAAATAATGAACTTGTTGAGAATGAAACTAGGAATTCATCCCATTTACAACAGCTTAAAAATTATCTGAAGATAAACCTAAGCAAGGAAGTAAAAGACCTTCACTATAAGAACTTTAAAATATGAAAAGTAATTGAAGAAGACACCCAATGATGGAAAGATATTCCATGCTCATGGGTTTCCCGAATTTGTAATGTACAAGTGGCTGTACTACTAAAAGCCCTCTATAGATTCAATGCAATATCTACCAGAATTCTAATGACAATCTTCACAAAACAAGAAAAATATCCTTAAAAAAATACATGGAAACGCAAGAGACCAAGGATGTCCAAACACCCTCAGGAGGCATCACCGGGTGAATTGGTATTGGAAACGTGTTCTGAACCAGGAGTGTGATAACAATTCCACACATACTCTTTTGCTCAATTCACATAACATAAAATCATGATATTTTTCTATGTCTTTATAGAAATCACTGCTATTTATAGATGTAGTTGAGACACAGGGATCTGTGTTAATTTGTAAACCCAGAAAGTTAGTAAGTGGATCAGTAAGGAACTGAATTCTACTGTGTCTGAGGGGTCCAATTCAGGGCCTTGAACATCCTAAGGGTGCACTTCTCTGCCACTGAACTGAATCTCCAGCTTTAGTTTATCTTTTTTTTTTAAATAGTAAGAAATCCAGGTGGTGGTGGCGCACGCCTTTAATCCTAGCACTCGGGAGGCAGGGGCAGGCGGATCTCTGTGAGTTCGAGACCAGCCTGGTCTACAAGAGCTAGTTCCAGGACAGGCTCCAAAGCTACAGAGAACCCTGTCTCAAAAAAAACCAAAAAAAAAAAAATAGTAAGAGCAGAAGTCCTATTTCACAAATGGCAAGAGAGATCAGAATGTGTGCAATAAAAAAAAATAAAAGGATTGGAGAAACTCGAGATGATATAGCCTAAATTGTAAATATTTGGTGACTGGATTAAAACATTTTTTCATATAGCAGGAGTTTACAAAATTAATTTTCATATTCATACCTCAATTTGGCCATTTTATTTTGCTGTTTTCGTTTTTATAAAATTATCGTCTTGCTAGATGTGCTGGCTAGTTTTATGTGAATTTGACACAAGCTAAAGTCATCAGTGAGGAGGTAGCCCAAGTGAGAAAACGTCTCCATAATATTAGGGTATATGAAAACCTGCAGGACATTTTCTTAGTGATTGAATGTGGGAAGGCCCAGCCCACTATGGGTGGTGCCATCCCTGGGATGGTGGTCCTGGGATGCATAAGAAAGCACACTGATAAAGCCATGAAGAGCAAGCCAGTAAGCAGCGCCCCGGCTTAACCTCTGCATCAGCTCCTGCTTCCATGTCCCTGCGCTGTCTGAGTTCTTGTCCTTACTTCCTTCAGTGATGGATTACAATGTAGCAACGTAAGTCAAATAAACCCTATTCTTCCCAAGTTGTTTTTGGTCATAGTGTGTCATTGCACCAATAGAAACCTTTACTAAGGCACGAGCATTAGAGCAGTGGTTCTTAAACTGTGGGTCATGACCCCTGTAAGGGTCACATATCAGATATCCTACATATCAGATTTTTACATTATGATTCATAACCGTAGCAAAATTGCAGTTATGAAGTAGCAATGAAACAATTTTGTGGTGTGGCGGGGGAAGTCACCATAACATGAAGAACTGGGTCACAACATTAGGACAGTTGAGAGCCACCGCCTTAGATTCTTGGAACTGGATTTAGGAAGCACAGGTGCTCAGTTTGTCACCAACTTTGGGAAAGTCATTTAAATCTCCCAAATTCACTTTTCTCATCAGTAAAATAGAAGATATATAACCCTTGTCATGGTGACCTCATAAGGTTACTAAGGAGTTCAAAAGAGGAAATGTATGCAGATTACTAAGTGCCATATAGTAAATGCAAGCAGTTAAATTTAATAGCTGTCTTGTCCTAGGCTGCTGGAGATGCTCCAGCACACTTCCCTTGTCCTCGCTGCAGATTAACCTAGGACTTGACCTTCCATTTAGAAAGCACCCCATGAAGGTACATTTCTTGCCTGTAAGAGCAGACTTCGACCCTTTTGCAGCATGCCAGAGTCCCTAGGCAGTTAGAGATATTTTATCCTCTGACTTTCTCCAATTTTGTAGGTTTGTTTGTCTCTCTCGGAACCTTTCCACAATATTTACTGCATATTTAAATTGAATCAAGCTTTAAAGATTGTTTATTGTGTATTGTAAAATGTTGATTCACTTTGTTTGATGTGATGGAGTTGGAGTTTTATGACTTCAATGCAAACAGAACCTTTCCTACAAAAAGATTTCTTTGTCTGTGAGCCTTTGACATAATGTTAAAGAACCTGCCCAAATGCTATCCTTCATGAAGTCTTTGGACTCTCCCTTTCTCCTGCATCTCCTTTCCTAACCATGTCTTGAAACCATCTGCATTTTATTTTATTTTGACATTATAATTTAATCATAACATTTCTTCCTTCCCTTTCCTCTCCAAAGCTTCCCATGTCCCCACCTGTATTTTCAATTCCCAAGGCTTGTTTTTTTTCCTTCTTGGTCTCTACAGTCCCTTATACATTTTGGTGTGATTGTATCCTACATCACATAATCTTATATATATTGTACACGTTCCTGCCTTCCCAATTAAAGAGATTCATGAGGTCAGTGTTGAAGATTCATTTGTCTGTAAGATGCCAAACCCCACCCCCGGCACTCATTATACAATCAACTCAATATCTACGGTTGGCTAAGTGATAACTGAACACACGGTGGTGAACAAACCAGTCCATTTTCACGTCCATGGAGCGCCTATCACAAGTTTGTATGTATGGTTGACTAAGCGTCAGTTACAACTCTGACTGGAGCTGAGAATACAACATTTCCAGTATGAAAGAGAGATTTCCCTTGGCTATTGTTGTGAGAAGTGATCACCTGATAAAAAAGCCACTGACATTGAGATCTGAGGGATAAATAGTTTGTTATTAGATGAGGACTTTTCAGCACACAGTAGACTCTTTGATGAGAGCAAATTGTGTTTAATAAGATTGCTATTTGAAATTTAAAACTTCCCACACCTCTCCCATCTGAAGTCATTTTTATAACAGTCATATGAGATGATAATAGGATATTGTGAGTTTTTTTCCAGCTTCAGAAAGGACACAAGAGGATCTGGCAAGTGAGCGGAAGGAAACAAACACTCTGCTACTTTCACACCTGATCACAACCTACTCCAGAGCTCTCCTCCCAATACTGTCCTCTGAAGTGGTGCTATCTTTGCTCCTTTCCAAAAGAGGAAGCCAGCCAATTCGCTTCAGCCTAACGTTCAAATTTATGTCGTTTTCACACTTCTTAAAAAAGATTTGTTCACACCTTCACTTATCCCAGGGCTGATATCTATAATTGAGTGAGATACTAGAGCTGGGGTTTGATAAGCTGATACATAGTTCATGTTCCCAGATGTTATCAAAATTGCTGCACTGTGGCCCTACCTCTATAAATAGAAACCTATTATTTCGGGGTGCAGAATTATAATAGTATCCCAAATGTCCCTCTTCCTGTCACATAGTAGATACTCAATAAATGATGACTTTTTGATGATGAATCGCAAATGGCTTTTCCTTGATGAGCCACTGCTATCGTGGCCGAATATTCATTTGAGGGGTCATTGCCAGGGTTAGAGACTGTGATCAAAGACTAAGAGTAAAGCCTGCTAGATTACATAGCTTTTCCTTGTTGTTCTGACCTACTTAGCATCATTTCCAGAGGTTTTTACTTCAAAACCCCAAACCAAGCTTTCTGCCTGCATTAAGGGAAGGTGCAATTTCATTCTACATAAAACAAACTTCTAAAAATACAAATGTGTTTTTATATACGGATGAAAGGAACTTTGCAAAGTGTAACCCTGGGTGGACTTTAAAAAAACAATATTTTCCTGCTGAAGCTTAGAAACAATACCATAATGCAGTCAGAAGTGAAGCAGCTGGCTGATGGCATATTTATATAACGGCAAAAATCCTTCCCTCATTTCCACAAACAGGTAATTGATATTTTTCCTTTCATTTAAATTCTTTCGGCACTAAGGAATTCCTTTCTGTTCCCAAATATAATGAGAGCTCTGTGCGCAGGATTTGCCTCTGTAGCTAATTTTTTATGCTAATCAGTCATATGGTTATCTCCATTTAACATCCCTACTGCTCCACATCTTCTGCATGAATTATCAACATTAGCCCTATAGAGGATTTCAAACTTAGTAATGCCTCAAGGTCCTCATTCACTTAGGCTAACAAAAATTTCTCTGATAAAGAGAGCTAATTAATTGTTTTTAAGGCAACAACTGATACCCATGGTCTGTCTAGGGTTTCTTGACATCACATGGATGGGATTGTCATTTCTTACAGTGACTTACCCACACCAGTCACCCATACACGTGTTCTCACCAGCCAGTACCACCAAGACCTAAGTGTGTGTTGGTTGTAATGTTGAGCTGTAAAAGTGATCAGATGCCAAATGCTGCTGCTATCAAGTGTGAGTCTCTGTGGTTTCTCTCCATTACCCCTTTGCTCTGTTGATTTGCTTTGGCTGAAGTCCTGGCACATGGCCATCTTCTGGATGAAGACCCTCATAACCATGGCTTTCCTACACTTGCCTCTTGTTTTCTTCTTAACTCTGCTGTGAGCCTGCACATGCCGGGAAACCCATGTGTGGGTTCTGCAGTACCATATAAATGCCCAGATTACCATTCCGAGAAGGAATGCAAGATTCCCCAACCATCAAGAGAGTGAGTTTAATAAATTTTTCTTTCCCCAGGTTTTCCTCATTAGAACTGTCCACACTGTCTTCCCCCAGCTCACCCTTTCATTCTGGAAGCTTTCCAGAAAGAAGCAGAAGGAGGCAGTCGGAGAAAGGTTAGGCAAACACAACAATATTACTGGAATAAGTAACATATTGCTCATTAAACATTTAAAATCAACAGTTGCTTGCGCGATCTGCCAATATTTTGAGAAATGCCAGTTTTACTGCTAGGTGCCACTTGGCTTGGGCTGTTTAATTCATGATTTGTGAACTGACATCCAGAATAACAAAACTGTATTCCAGTTAGAATTTTGCCATCAAGAGGGAAGCTGAAATATCGCAACACAAAGCTCCCTAACTGTTTCCTCTCCTTCCTGCCTCCTTCCCTCCCTCCTCCTCCCATGCCTCTGCCTTCATTCCAGAAACAAATGGATGTGTTAAAACAGTGAAATGTGTTTGTAAAAGATAAATAGTTTATCTTAAATATACTGTTGCAGTGTCAAACCAAGTCTCAAATACATGTACATATTTTATTCACAGACATAACATTTCAAAATGAGTAGACAGTTTTTCTTTCTCCAACATTTATACACGAATGCAATGCTCATAAAAAATAAAAAAAAACAGAATGACAATGTAGCTCAGATCTTATCAGCATTATGTGCTGATATAATCAGGAACATGAGCCCAGCATGCAATATTATGCTCCATAAAAGGCATTACTTTCTCACTGGTAACAGAAGGAAACCTATAGATTTTTAAAATACATCTCTTTGCTGCCTCAAATGTGTGCTGGTTAAGGCTTCTAATTATTTGGACATGATCTTCCTATGAACTTGAATAAAAGGAAATTTCTTTTCATTAGAAGCGTCAGTAACTGGGCCAGATGCCATTCTGTTTTGAGAATATGGTTGTGGAAAAGAAACAAATGTGGTCCTCATCATCCCATCCTAAGGTATAGGTACAACTGCTGGAGAGTCGCTGAGCAATACAGAAGACGGCATGCAGGAGCAAGCACTAGCAGATGTTTTGATCTTTTACCCCCAACTCAGCATTCTGGGTGCAATGGGAAAGGAAGTGTCATCAGGTCGCACCTCCTTGACCTATGCCAGAGGCATGGTTGTTCTGCAGCACAGAAGGGTGTGCTGCCAGTGCTGATGTTGAAATGACAATTTGCAAAATTCACAGGGTTGGAGAAGAGTAATCAGGACTTAGAAGGGGGTTCTCACAGGGGAGTGAGAATCTTAAGGACTGTCCTCTGAGATGTGTAGTGTATCTCGGCACAAGAAAGGCTGGACAGAGCAAGGACAAAGAGAAACAATGGAAGACACTTTGAGCTAAACCTTCTATCCTTGTTAAAGTGATAGAACATGATGATGTGTTTCTGCTCTGACAATAAGTATGGCCCATGAAGGGAGATGCCAAAGAATGTGTCTGTCCCAGATGCAGCGAAACAAGCAAAGATTTAATCAATGCTTACAGAATATACTATCATAGAAGACTAATGACGATTACAAGGATTGCATGTGTTGCCAATTTTATGTATACCAATTATTTAGGAATGGACCTTCATGTGTGGCAGCTACAAAGGACTTTCCGAGTCTGACTGCTTTGGGTGAGTTATGGTGTCATTTTGAGTAGTCCAGATTGTTTCTTCCAAAGCCTTGGCACTTGTACCATCTGCAAGGTGAATATATGCCCTACTCTGCAGTGCCCATGTCTTAACATTTTGATGAAAGTTATATGACAGCAAATTTATGACAGGCCCTACACGATCACTTTCATGCTTTGGGGCTGCTAGTCTATTCAAGTTTGCATCATTATTACCAATCCTGGGGCTCACAGAGGACAAATTTTATGATCCAAGAAGTACATGTCCAGCCAAGCAGGTAAGTGGACTCAGATTTATTATGAAGAAAGTGCTACTTACCCTTTCTTGTTGCCTAAGACATAGACCTACACTTGTGTGCATGTAGCAAAATCAATGGAAATCATCAATTTGAAATTATTCAAGCCACTGGATACTTGGACTATCATAAATATACAAAAGGAATGGAAAGACAAGCTCATATTTAAGCTTTAAAGTAATTTTAAATTTTGTGTCTGTTACTGAAGCATTTGTTGCTTACCGCCGGGTTGAAAAACTAGGAACTCTGAGCTTTGTATATTTATTTAGAGCTTGTACATTTTTAGGGTGTCAATAATAAATAAAAACTTGATATTAGAAGGCAGGATGAAAATATATAATCGTTCATTCACCATTTAATACACATGTTATAGGTGTTTATTACTAAGTGTAGGCTGTACAGGTGGAGGTCAGGGTTCTTGCTTTTCTGGGATCGATATCTGAATGACAAATGGAAGACTAGAGAGCCATCTGTAGACACCTGAAACTTGGCTGACTGGGAATGTGTAGAACTTTCCTTTCACAAAGGAAGCTCAGATTTTGACACTAAAAGCCACAGAATGTAAGCCCTGGGTGCCACAGAAATAGTCTTTCTTTTCTAGTTTTTCATAAAGAAAAATTTGTGGCAACTCCTATAGTCATGCTTAAAACCCTCAGTTTGACAAGTTCTGATGCTAGGGCCTAGCACATGCTGGGAATGTTGCATGGGTATCTGTGATTTCTCCAGCAGCCATTTCTATGTCACTAGTCTCTGTATAGTGTGATTGATCCAAGGGGAAAAGATCTTTCCTTTGCAAGGATGAAATTTAAATGAAGACAGGAATGAAACAAGTTTCTCTAATGGTATCATGCTACAGAGAAAAATCCCCAAACCTCTCAAGGTCATGAGTTGCCCTATTTTTTCCTTTAACTAAGTTCAGTTTTTTTCCTCCAAGTATGTGATTTACTCTTGCACTTTTCTTATAAGCTTTCTGCTTGGCCCCAAGTTAGGTCACGTAGTGTCTGTTGTTTGCAACCAAGGGACGTTAACAGAGATAAATAGTTGGCAAAGCAATGTTTTCTCCTGCAGTACTTTTGAGAATAACTTTAATATCTCAGAGTCTCTGTTTGTAGTTTCCTTTTTGGAACAAGGCCTGCAGTGAAAATTGTATTGACTTAGCAAAACTTTCACATCTTTGAGGAAGACCCTAAGATCAGGATCATGAGTAAAAATTTCACAATCACTTTTTAGCAGATGGAGACTATTTTAATGAGTCAAGACTTATACACAAGACCATTACTCTTTTCCAGTCTGGACATTCTCAAAGATTTTTCCAGATTCAGCAAATACATTTGTTTCTGTCTCTTATACCCTCTGAAACTACTCAATGGGTCTGTTTGGAAAGAGTAATACATCTGTCTGTTTTGTATTTTAAAATGTTCTTTGTGCTAATGATTATTGTGCTCTTCTGAATTCTTTACTGCTCTCTTCCATGAGTGTTGGAATAATAGTTCTCCTACTCAAGTTCTCAATGGCCTCAACTCATCCAGTTGCCTATGAGTCTTGTTGCCTTTATTCTTTCAGTAAGAACTGCATTAATATAAAATATCCATCCTTTATTGTTCTTTTACTGGTTGTATTTTTGGACTTGTAGTTGTTTGCTTGCTTTCTACCTAAATATGGCTTCTAGAATCAAACTGACTATGCTGGACAGAATATGTAAAGTATATTGCTTAAGACTCACTGCCATAAGAAAAAACTCGAAGACACCCTTTCCCATAAAATGTGGACTTGGTGTAGAGCCAGTCTGGATCATACCCGTGCTTTCATTTAGTGAAAAAGAAATTGTTACCATGGTAGCTGCCTCAACCCAGACTGAGTTTTCTATTGTTCAATTTCTCTATTGTTCTATTGGTGGCTAAAGTTTATACTTCCACCTCCTCTAGATGAGATATTTGGATGAGAGCCATGACATCCGGAAATTTATGCCTGGTTACACTTTCCCCATTTCCTGTTCTCAAGGGATCATTGGAAGATACATTCAAAGTTTAGGTCTGGACAACTCTTCAGTGCTGTTGTGATCCAGAGCTTTTCAGTGCATGGGGTGAGGATTTCTTTGAGGCATTTTTTTTTTTTTCAGTTTGGCCTCTTCCCTTATCTCAGTTCATTTTATTCTTAGGGAGTTTTACTGAACAAAATTTCCTTACAAGTCATACAAACTTAATCCTTGTCTCCAGTTCTGTGAACAAAGAAGTTAGACCTATAACGATCACCTATTTTATAATAGATAGTAAATAAGAGATGAACTTATGCCTTTGACATTATAAGGAACAGGGTTAGAAAATGAAGTCATTGAAGGCCATAAACAGTAGGAAGATATGAGAGTAGAAGAAGGGTGAATGGAAGAAATGGTGTTTAATAGTAGTATAGATAGAGGTGGAATAGAACTGTTGTCAAACAAGCCTGGTAACCTGAGTTCAATATCCAGAACCATGTAAAGATGGAAAGAGAGAATCAACTCCAGATTGGCCTCTGCTCTCCACACAGTTGCATATGTGCCCCAGCCCCCAAATCATACACATAACAATAATGATAATACAGTTACATATGTATACATAGACACATACATGTGTACCTAGTTCTATATACAAAGGAGCTTTCTTACTGTAAAAAATTTAGATTTTTTTCTGAAACTTTACTGTTGGCTTGGGATAGTTCTCCTCCTTCTGATGTGAATGTTGTTTGACAGAGCCATGGCTGGCACATTCCAGTGATCAGACTAAATTGTGTGGGTCATCTATGAACTTCAAAGAATAGGAACAGCATGTAACTAATGTAAGCAATGTTTACAGACACTGCATATAAGGAAGTCAGGTTCAAAGTATAGTGGACTAGATGTACAAGCAAGCACCAAATCTGCTCTAGGGAGCTTTAGAAACATTATATCAAAACAATGTGGGGTAGTAGTCCTCACTACTGTTTAAGAATGATATGAAAATTCCATTCATGAATGTAATTCATTTTGATCATATAAACCTCCATCCTTCTCTCTTATCCCCCAGTACCAACAGAGCCCCTTGCTCCTTTCCTACTTTCATCTTTTTTTTTGTTTGCATTTTCTGTGACCTACTGAGGATAGTTAATGTTGTTTTCATAAGCAAAGGTGAGATGGTCATTTAATGGATCATGGGCAAGTGTTTATTTCCTATTATAATTGATTTTCATACAGAACAATGGCAGGGCACTATATATTAAATAAAAAGAAGTACTAGAAAAGAATAATGCATGAGGATTGGCACAAATATCCAAAGGTAAGATTTATTTTTAAGATTCATAGTAGGATAGAATAGACTGAGTGAGTGTAATAAAACAAAAGAGGAACCTAACATTAATAAGTCCAAATGGCTAAGAGTTTCAGGTAATTGCTTAAAATTTGCTTTGATAATTATAATTACGGTGTCATTACAACACAATTAAGATCTTGCAAAAACAGCCCCGAAAAACAGAGAATGGAGTAATTGAGAAATCTGGACATCAGCTAGTAAGCTTCTGGGTCTATGATGCCTACAACTGACTGGAATGCAGGATGTCTCACTGACCAAATTTGATCTTTGCAGAAGTGTGAAGAATAGAAAGAGCTTGATGAAGATCTTACAGATGTGGTAATAGTGGGCGGGTGGAACTAACCCTGATAACGGGTAAAGAGAGCAATTGGCAGGAGGACTGAGGTAATTTTGAAAAGGAACATATGTCCTTAGAGAAAAATCCCCAACTTCCAGATAATAGGAAGCAATGATGCAACAAGTGACACCACTTTTGACAGATTTGCAGTGGAAAACATTTATAAGCAAATAAAAAGGGACATAGGGCAACTGACTGAATTTGGTTTCCATAAATATAACAGAGATGTTAAAAACAATAATCCAATCTGAAGCCAACGCTATCAGTTTAGTAACTAATACAGACTGGCCATCCACTTCTGAACCCCTTGGTGGAGGCGGCTGTAAATGTCTCACTGTATGAAAGATGAATCTGGAGATATTGGGGATGGCCCTAGATTTAAAGATATATGCAAATGTCAGTGAACAGAAAATAATTCAAAGATTGGAAGAATATTTACAAATGTGAGCAGAAAAGATCTAAATTAGTATTGAGATTGAAAAAAACCTGACATTCTTTCCACATGAGATAAAGCAATCTGATATATGCCCATATTCACTAAAAATACTTAAGTGATAAATAATACTGAAAGGTACAAGCATGAATGATGATAATAATCAAAGTATATTATTTTTGAAATATTTTTACTTTTATTTATTTATTTTGGGGCAGGACATACAAATGCTATGGACTACATGTTGTCAGAAGACAACATGTGGGAGTTTGTTCTGTCCTCTTACTATGCCAGTTTACAATATTGTACTCAGTCAACAGGGTTTGGCAGCAAACATCTGTATCTGCTAAGCCATCTCTCAGGTCCACAAGTATATTCTGCAAAGAGGAAAATATGCACTGACACCAAGATGTGCAAAATGCTAAGTAAGACACAGGCAGAAGTGAACATGTTGGCTATGCATAATATAAATATTAGAATACTTCAGTTACTAAAATTGAGAAACTATAGAAGGGTGGAGAAACTGTAAGAATTATGCAAACTGATTCATCAAATATTTAAAGTTGGCACTTGCAGTGCACAACACAATGTTCTTGGTGTCTAAGAAAGAAAATTGTAGAATTTGCTTCAGATATATTTATACACAACAGAATCTAGCTTGTGTTCAAGATGTTTAAGATATATGCATGTTCTTATTAGTTTTTGACAACTCGGTACAAGCTAGGGTCAACTGAGAAGAGGCATTCTCAATTGAGAAAATGCCTCCATCATATTGGTTTGGAGGCTGGCTTGTGGAGCACTTCCTTGACTGATAGTTGATAGGGAAGGGTCCGACCTACTGTGGGCAATGCCATCTCTGGAAAGGTGGTCCTGGAGTATATAAGAAAGAAAACTTCAGAAGCCCGAGGGAGTAAGCCAGTAAAGGAACAATGGTTCCTTCTTGGACTCATAGACTCTGCTTCAGTTCCTGCCTCCAGGTTCCTGCCTTTAGCTACTGCCCTGACTTCCCTTCATGATGGAATACAATTGTAAAGTGAAGTGGAACCTTCCCTGTTGAGAGGTTTTCTGTCCTGCCTGGTTACCGCAACCATTAAGTCCCAAAAAAATCACACAGAGGTCTACATTAGTTATAAACTGATTGGCCTAGTATCTCGGGCTTCTTATTGATGCTTACAACTTATATTAGCCCATTATTCTTATCGGTGTTAGCCACATGGCTCAGTACCTTTTTCAGCTAGGCATTCACATCTTGCTTCTTCTGTTGCTGAGCTAGGACTGCCAAGAAATGGGATTTCCTCTTCCCAGAGTTCTTCTGTTCTCATTGACCCGCCTCTACTTCTTGTCTGGCTACTGGCCAATCAACGTTTATTTAAAATATAATTGACAGAATACAGACCATTGTCCCACACCACTTCTCCACCCCCCAAGTTCTGTTTTGTTGCTGTGTTTGAGCATAGTAACCGAGAACAAACTAAGATAACACAGTAACTGTGAAGAGGAGAGTGGGGCAGGCAGACATCCAAAGATAATTGTGATCATGGGATATCTTTAAGGGCTTGGGAGATGTGGTAAAAATTCCTTTCCATATTTTATAAGACTTTCACAATCTTCAAAATTTCAGAAAAACTAGGAGACTAGTTTTCTTGGCCTCATTGTCCAAGGTTATATTGACTAATGAAAGTACCCAAAGGGATAAATTAAAGGAGATAGGTTTAATAATATTGCTAGGTGTGAGCAGCTGGTCAGAATCCAAATAGAACTGGTGCTGCAATTAGGGGTCAGTTTGAAGGATAAATAGGTATTTCATGGGCATAACTATTTACCACCATTGCAAGGCACAATTTATCTAAATAAATACATTTCCTCCCAAACAGAGCCATGGAAGCCACCTAGAAAAGCAAGGCCTTCATTAGAACTCTCAGCCTGCAGCTTCCAGGGACCACCAAGATCCCCCATGATCCTGGAGGCACTGCACACTTCGTTGTCCTCTCATTCCAACAATTAGGTAACCAGCATGAGTTTTCCAAGCATTCTACAAAGGGAAACTCTAAGTCATCTGCAATAGGGCTTTGTCCCAATATGGCTTTTAATGGAAAAAAGAAGCATGTTGATTTAGACATTTGACAAATGTGTATTTCTCTTCCAGAAATAGGTTCACAGGCAGGTACACATGTTTCAACAGACATGTGAGCATCTTTTAGCCTACTCATATTAATGTACTGAATTAACCATCACATCATGTAAATACTCTTACTCAAACATCTATTCTCAGTTTCTACATGTACTTCCTTGTGCGTCACTTAACCTCTTCCACTAGACTGATGTGCCCACCCTTGAGCACTGGTAGTTTAAATGATGACATGTGCCACTTGAAACTAGAAGACAGAGAGGTGCCATTTGCAAGTAAGTGCAGTTCAGAAATTCAACTCTAAATTTCTCCCTTTTATCTCTTGGTTTAAAATACTGATAACATTTTTTAATACCTGTATTTTCCCTAAACAATATTGTTCACCCTATGTTTCATTCTGATCTTTAGTGCCTATAGCCAATACACTCCTAATCCCTCTTACAGTTGCTGCCGTAAACAAAGTGGGAGAATGGAGCTGGCTGCATAGATTAAAGCTACACTTTAGCAAAGTTACTCCCTTGTGACTTAAGATGAGATGGAGCAATTATTTCTAAGGATGGGGTATCATTTGAAGGTTAACAATATGCTAACTTCTTTTCCATATTTTGGCAATCACAAACCGTTCATAGATGATAAGTCAAGTGCCCTTGTTCAAATGGTTAAATGTTTCACCGCTGTCTATGTGAATAAAGTTCAGCAATAAAGTTCCCCTGAATAAATATATTTTGCCTTAATTATTTTTTAAAAACCATTCTCCTGTGACAGAAACCTAATATGAAATGTCATGCCAGCATCAGCAAAAATTAACATATAAGGGATTTTATATGTTCTTGATATCAAAACAACAGGTTTTCTTTGAACCACCTCGACCTTAAAACATAACACAAAGGAATAGTCTACAGAAATGAGAATAACCTTCTTAAAAACACAAATAAATTTTTTTATCAAGTTGTCAGCAGATCCAATTAGATTTTAAATCACTCTTAATACTTTCTAATATTAAGCAGATTGCAGTGGGACTGATTGATGACCAAAGCGGTGAGTATATCGGAGTTACTTTCTTGTTTTCCCACTAATATATTGGTTGTATAATTTTATTATATTTCATATTTATGCAAACATTGAAAGTGTAAGAATAGTCTACGATGTTTATCTCAGAAGAAAAAAATAGCGATGAACTTACTTTAATACATAGCAAACTATGAAGTTCAGGCCATGTTAAAGCTATTGCATCATGCTTGACAGAACAATGACTCTCACAACAGTAGTGGTCTTATAAGAGTCATGATTTTGTTTAACTTAGATGTAGTTGCTCTTTTAGTTTCACATTAAATAGAAAAGTCATATTAAATAAATTAATTTACATATGCAATCTCAAGATCTATGGTTAGTTTTTAATGGGGGGAATATGCGTGGACTAACTATTTTCTGCTTCTTGATTTTACATTGAGGAGCAGATGAGACCTTACTGTTATTAAGTGAATTGCTAATTCAGAAAGCATTTAGTATCTATCCATACTCAATGTGTATGTCTACATCTGTCCACGCAAAGATGGCACTGCATATATATTACACATGGTATAGATGCATATGTATGTGTATGGGTGTATGTACTAGAATTGATAGATCATCAGTGTCTTAAATCATGAAGTGGGGAGAAAACAGGCAGGATTTCAGAGCAAGTCGCCTAGTGGAGATGTGTGAGATCTCAAATCTTGTTTGTGTTTCACAAGATCACTTTGCCTGGCTCCAGCGGATATACAAAGTTTGCAGGTCACAGAGTAAAGTATTCATTGCTATTTCTGAAGCAATAACTTTGTGGCAGCATTTTCTCTTCGATCTAAAATATTAACCTACTTAATGAATAATAGTGATGGGCACAGCTTCCATATCTCAAGGCTTTTCACATATCATGGGGTAATAACTGAGACATCTGAGCCCATGGAGCAGAATTTTCTAGTGTTATTTTTCTATGCGGCTGTAGCCATCTAAAAAAGGGGGTTACTGTGAGATAAAACAGACTCACTGGCTTTCTTCATTATTCCTGAAAATTCTGTCTTAGAGAAAAAGACAGCTTAGGCTCGTGGTTTATAAGCTGACTGTAGGAAACTCAGAGAAAGTCATGTCACAGTAGAAATCAGAGCGGTGACGATTAGGCAGTTTTCTGTAGAAAGACTTTCCACATATCCTTATTGAGATTGGAAAGAATAAATTCGAAAGACATAATCAGTGCTCTTAATTAGTAAGTTCTGAGTATTTCATCATTACCTTTTCCTCCATACTGTAGTTTTATTCATGGAACCCTAATGTGTTTTAGCTCAGTTGGCTAGGCCTCTGCCATTTGCCACAGAAGGTTTAGGGTGAGGCTCCAGCCTACACATATGTGAAATTGATCTGAGCCCAAACTACAGCCATGAGACATGTTTGTCTGTAGCACCAGTGCAAAGCCGAGTCTTGTGTATATCAGTTAAGACATAGATAAGCCCACCCCATTGGCAGAGGTGTGGGCAAGCCAGCCCCGATATTACTCACTTGTCATGTGATGACATAGGCAGGAGAGATTCTATGGCCCTCCCCGCCTTGTCCACCAATGCCTGAGGTAGGTGGGAGAGCTGACCCTGAGGTCATAAGAGCAGCGGGAGAGTTGTTCCTGCCCCTCATCTGCTGCAGCACTCTACATAGTGGCCCCTATTATGCTCCTGGGCAATATGGTAGAGCTGGCCCTGACATGTAGGTGTGGGAGATCCGACCCTGAGGAAGTGAAAGCAGGAGAACGGTCCTACCATTAGCTCATCACTTCAAAGGATGAACTTGCCAAGGCAATGCAGGAGAGCTCACCTGGGTGGTAAGGACAAGGGAGAGCTGACCAACCAATCCTGCAACTACTCAGGCCCAGAACCAGGGTTTTGGTTAGCCCACTTCAAAGTCCACTCCATCTGTGATCTGCTGGAGCATGTGAAGGGACTAGTCCTGCAGATTCAAAGCTGCAGAATCTCCATGACACAGGGCAACAATAGGATAACCAAGAGGAATCCCAGTGAGGGCCCAGCATCGAATGTGTAGCAGAAACCAGAGGCCTTGAACTAGACCAATGACTCTCTGCAGTAAACACTTGCATATAAAGATATATGGATAAAAGTGTTTACTGAGTGACTCATTAAATCACACTACAGTTTCCTTGATTAGATCTGCCCCCCCCCGTTTTTCTTTTTTCCTCTTAAATTTTCTCTGCGATCGGGAAGGCCGCAGATAAACGAGGATGGGAGGTGAATGGGATCAAGAAGCATGATGTGAAAGACACAAAGAATAAATACAAAGAAAGTAAAAAGAAAAGAAGGAAGAAAATGACAAGCTAAGTTTGCTAATCTGTGAATAAGAGAGTTAAGACATGTTTTCAAAAGCTCAGAGTTTGGGGCTGGATCATAACACAGCCACCATGCAGCACTAGCTGACTGCCTGCTACATGTATGATACCTGAGTTACCAGGAGCAATTACTGATTAAGTGATCATGCTTTCTTTCCTTTTAAAAATAAGTTCTTAGACATATGTATACCAAAAATAGTATTTTTGATCATATACACCCCCATTAACTTCTTTTATTCCCCGCCCATGAATGCAGAACACCTTTCCAACAATTTCCCCTCCTATTTTTCAGGCTGTGTGTGTATGTATGGGTGTGTGCGTGCGTGTGTGTGTTCCACTGAGTTCAGTTAGGATTCTTTATAGGAGCATGGGATGGATAGAGAGGTTATTTACTGGAGTTTGGGCTACTGACCGATGACTATACTACCTAAGAATATTACTACCCAGAGCCATTTACTGGAGATAGGTCCTCCCCGAAGGATCTTTTCCTCAAGTTCCTCCCCTTTATTGACATTTTTAAGTGGAAAAGTCATTTGACTGAATTTAGGTTATGAACTGAAGAAAGCAAAGGTTGCTGGGTCGTGGCGGTGCACACATTTAATCCCAGCACTTGGGAGGCAGGTGGATCTCTGTGAGTTGGAGGCCAGCCTGGTCTACAGAGTGAATTCCAGAAAAGGTTCCAAAATTACATAGAAACCCTGTCTTGACAAACCAAGAAAGAACGAAAGAAAAAAAAAGCAAAGGTTTGCAGATGTTCACTGAGAAAACATACATATCTGTGAGAGCGCATAGTAGCTACTTAAAAACACAGTTGTATTGATTTAGAAAGTAGCACAAAAATCATTATCCTATTGTCTTCTTATAAGTCCTGCAATAGCACAGCAAGATATAAAAAAGTAAAGGCTCTTAAGTGCAATTAATTACCTTGTCATTGACATAACAGTAGTAAGAACCCTTTTGCTTCGTACATTACTGTTTATCTATCCCCTCCCTTGGGCTATTTCTAGTCCCATCTATTTTTAAATCTAGCTTGTGTTTAGAATATAGACAATTATCTCTGGAATGCTTCTTTGCTACTGTGTAACATCTTCCATCATACTTTGTCCTCTGGTATAAATCATCTGTCCCATTTTTCAGAGTTTCCTGACTTTTCTCTCAAATCTACATCTACACATATTTGTATAAACAGGTAAGAAATGTGCTCAAACTGACTTCAGTCCACCCCAAAGTATTCTCCGTGATTTTTCTCATGACCCAACCTCACCACTGACTGCTCAGTGCCCTGAAGTTCAAAACCTTTCTTATTGGTGTCTTGAAGGATCTAGATAAAAATGCAAAGATATTCCAGTTTTTCCATAGTTCTTTCCTTCTCTAGCACCATGATCTCAGAATGCTTGGGCATAGGGTAAGTGTGGAAATCAAAGTCAGATGGTGGAGACATCATAGGATGGAATGCTTGTTTAATCTAAATCTGTGACTAATAGGAATGAATTGTGAAGAATAAGAAACCTCTGCTCCATACCAGCCTTCTGAATGCTACAAATCTTAGTTCCATTCAAGGGTAGCCAAAGGAAACAGAACATAGAGAACAGACACGGAGGGAAAGAAAGGCAACAAAACTGCACAATGCTTTCTTTGCTTGTCCCTTTGTTGAACTGCTGGCGCCCATGAGTATTCTCCTATCCCTTAAACCAGTGGTTCTCAACCTTCTGAATGCTGCAACCCTTTAACACAATTCCTCATATTTTGGTGACCTCCAACCATAAAATTATTTTCATTACTACTTCATAACTGCAATTTTGCTACTGTTATGAATCGTAATGTAAATATCTGATATGCAATACATTTCATATGCAACTCCTCTGAAAGGGTCATTCAACTCCAAAGGGCTCATGACTCACAGGTTGAGAACCGTTGCCTTACACAATCTCACAGCATGCCTGTTCCAGGCAAGTAGCTTAGGCTCTCTCACATCTCTTCTGGGTACCTCAGGCTGAAATTGAAAGGGTAAGGCTGAGAACAGGCAGCGCTTTTATGTCAAAAATATGAAATGCAATTAGCCATCAGCAATACTGTTTTGGAGTTAAATGTAAAAATCAGAAGTAAAAGATCTACATAACATAAACACACTTAATTAGGGGTATTGTAATTGGTGAATTTGCGTAGTTCTATATGTTTGTAGGCATGTTGTGTGCAAGCCACACAATGAAATTTTGATTCTGGAGTTCAAAATTGAGCTGTATTTAAGTAAAGGCTTCAGAATTTAAGATGGAGTCAAATTATAAGGTCTATAGATAGTTTCAATGCAGGCAAACTTGGTATTTCTAAATGAATAGGTCACTGTATTAACTCTCAGAGGACTTGTTTTTCAGCATGCTGCTTTAGCTCCTACTTAGAATTAACTTTTAAAGGGAAAAGGGGCATTGACTGTCAATGAAATGGCCTTAGTGAAACAGAGCAAAACAGGCAATGACCTTAGAGATTAATAATCTCTAACTCTAGGATGATCTCATAAGAATAATTTACTTCCTCTCTAAACCGGGTCTCTATAAGGAATATGGCCCTGGTAATTCTATTTTGGCATGTCTACTGGATTGCTTCCTAAGACATACTCCTAAAAAAATGAACCTTATATGAAGGAAACATGTGCATAAACTACCGCAAAGTGAAAAGCATACAAATCATAGGAACAGTGGAAGGGATGGTGCTAAGCACTCCCCCAGAGCTGGCAGGAACATTTGCTTGCCGTCTCTCACATTTGTTACTGTTTGCAGGCACACTGCTCACCTAGTACTTGTTTATGTAAGCAAATAAAAAGCTCAATAAACAATATATCCCTTCATTCTCTACAGCAGTAAACTTCCATTTTAATGAGATTTAGATTCAGTGCAGCAATTTTGATATCTCCTCATGTTGCTTAAAATAAGATTCTACCTGAATTCCTAAATCTCACAAAGCATCCATAACTTTATATACAGGCTCAACACAGAAAATGTTAATGTACTGTCTCTAGGATAGTTTTCAAACTACTTACCCTTGTGGATAAGGTAGTGGAACATTAGCCAACTAAAATCACCAATGCCTAACAGATAGTAGTTGTATAACTACATAGCAATTTGGCAAAAATGATTCTTTGAAAACTATCTACAAAGCAATGTGGCAGTAGCAGTTCAGGTTAGGTATCTCTTCCAAATGGCACCAGTTTGGGGTAAAGAAACTCATGTTTTCACTTTTCCAGTTAAGGGTAAAATGGTCTCATACTGAGTAGAGGGTGAACTCACATAGGAGGGAACTTGGCCTTAAGGCCTCTCACTTCCTAGCTTCTATTTCCCCTCTGATTTTCCAAAGCATATCATCTCCTGCTCTTTCATGTTTAAATTTTCACACATCTCTGGATTTTATTTATAGAAAATAAAATCGGAAAAATGAAAATGAAGCCTCAAGAAAAGATCCACTTTTCACAAACCTGCATGCTAGTAATAGTTAATTAAGGCTCTAATTACCCCAGAATGGCCTGTTCATGGAAAGCATTCTTCCCACCCTATGTGCAGCCCTGTAGTGATGAAAGGGCAAGTAGCCTCACTGTTAAAGCTATTTTTAATGACTGGATTGAGTGCCAGCATACAGAGGTGCTGAGCTTTCCAGCCCTCACCATTAGTAACCCAGTTGAGTAGTCTCTAAAAATGTCATTTAAAAAAATGTGTGCCTTGAAAATGTGTGAGAGGCACAGTTATAAGAGGGACAATGTCCATGTAATAAAAAGTATTCAATATCTGGATCTTCTGTATGTATTCTTCACACAACCGGTTAGCCCTGATGATACTATCAAGTTGTGTGTGGTGGAGTATGAACTGGGAGTTAGAGGCAGATTTAATGGATGCCCGATTGCAATGACATGGTGGCCGGATAAGAGTCACCTATGGAACTTTGTAGGCATGTCTGTCTTCCAACTTTGGGCTCAGATAGATGTTTTCTGGGAACACTGAGATACCAGTATAATTCCTGGTTGCTTCTAGAGATTGGGCGTTCACCTATACAACTTGTAATCTTGGGTAATTTTATTCTAGTAGTGCATCTAGACACTTAAGATATTCCTAGGCACTGGAGCTTGCTTTGTTCCTGCTCCCTTACTGCTGTGAGAAGAAATATGGGTTGGCATAACACAAGAAGAACATTCCAAAAGGTACTAGTCCTAAGACTTCCTAATCAAGGCCCTCTTAAACCAGTGAGTCCCTCCCTTTTCCCACACACGAGTTATTATAAAGGTAACAATGCCACCTGGACAACCATCCACTATCCCAGTGGTTCTCAACCTTCCTAAGTCTCTAACTCTTCAATATAGTTCTTCATGTTGTGTTGACCCCTAACCATAAAATTATTTTTGTTGCCACCATTATGAATGTAAATATCTGATATGCAGGATATTTGATATAAGATCCCTGTGAAAGGGTTATTTGACCCCCAAAGGGGTTGCGACCCACAGGTTGAAAACCACTGCCCTATGCTTAATGCTGAATGTCATTGTATTTTATAGTTGTCACATGGCAGCCTAATAAAGTTTAAACTTTAGAGCCCCTTCCTTGCTGTTGCCCTTTTACAAGCTCCTGAGGGAGGCATTTGTTAGTTTTTTGGTTATATATTTTATAAAACAATGCAAAACCTATTATATGTGTTCTTTTCATGATGTTAGATGTGAAACTTTACTACATTATTCAAGAAATATTAAATAGTTTTTCAGATTTACACAAATTGCAAAAATCAATTAAGATAGTCACTTTTGACTCCTCATTTAAGAGAAAAGTGACCAGTAAGTAATAGATGAGTGTTATCAAGTCAAAGAATGTTTCGGAAGAGTCTCTGGGCAAAAGAATTTTGAGTTCTCTTAGCCCTTTCAGCTCATCAAGCAGAGAACTTTATTAAAGATTTCCCTTTTTTTCAAATTGATAGCAATTTTATAGATCTGCATGATACTGCCAATAACAGTTGTGAAAAACTACTTTTCAAATAATATTAAAACATAATTGTTGAACAGCTGTTTTACAAGAATAAGTGAGCTTTTTTTTATTTGTTGTACAGAAAATGCTGCAAATATACAGTCCTCTGGGGAAACAATCCAAATATATTTAACCAAGCAAAGAATAAAGATAAACAATTAGATATATATCAGGCATTTAATTCATAAAATGACAATGGAATTCGTGTATTACATGTTTATGCACCAGTATGGATCTCTTTAATATTTATGGTTCTCTCTCTACCTCTCTCTCTCTCTGTGTGTTTCCTTCTCACTCCCTCTCTCTCTTTTCTCTCTCTTTTTATTCTCTATTTACTTTTGGAAGATTGAATCCCCAACCTTCTGGTGCAGGTGCTAGGTGGGCATTATAGCCCTAAGTTACATTACTAGTGTATCAATTTCTACCATTTACTCTAACTACAAATTGGCTTTCATAACCCATTTGTGCACTTCTTTCCCTCTTTTTCTGCAGGATTCCCAAGCTAATGAAATCAGGTTTTGCAGAACACACACACTAATGCCATCATACACCATGTGAATATTGTCCTTGTGTTCCTCAACTGTTGATGGGTTAGATAGCCCCATCACTTCCAATTACCACCAACTTTCTGGTTGTCTCTGACCCATGCCACAAGTCAGGCATCTGTTGTGAGACAATCTTTTGGTACACTGTAAAGATGTGTCTCTGCCAAGACATCTTCTGATTGGTTTTATAAAGAGATACCTGGTCAATAACTAGGTCTGAAATGATAGGCAGGACTTCCAGGGTAAGAGAGGATCTTAGGGGGAAGAATCTGAGAGGCAACGGATTCACCATAGAGATGGGGAACAGGTTTGGATATAAAGGTCCTGAGGAGAGGTAATGAGCCACGCGGCAGAACATAGTTTAATAAAAACTGACTAATTTAAGTTATAAGAGCTAGTTGGGAACAAGCCTAAGTGAAAGCCACACTCTCATAATTAATAAACAATCTCCATGTCATTCATTATTTGGGCGCTTGCAGTACAGAGAAAGTACAACTATAGTTGGCATCCCATGTTGTGCACCAAACTAAGTTGCCATTGTTCTGCTTATCAATGAACACTCAGGAGTCAGATATTGGGTGAAAATCTGCTAGCTCAGAGAGGCCAAGAAACAATCAGTTGACCTTCCTTTTTGGCCAGAGATCCAGCAAGAGAGTGTTTCCTTAGCTGTTCCAAACCAAATTGACTGTGAAACTCTAAGTTCCTCCCTACTCCTTCCTATGTGTTTCTCTAGACTTCTTCTAGCTTCTCCATACTCTCTATGGCTAGTTCCTGCCAGCTAGTTTCTGGGTCTGTTCCCTGATGCACTGCTGATTTTATTAACACAGCCTTGAGTTTCAGAGTATGACCAAATAGTCCACAATAGGGATCCTTTCTTTCTTCAGCATCTACATTTTCTATCTTCATTTTTCATACTTATCATTTATACAGTCTACAACATAATTTGATTAATAAAATTATCACAGATACCTACTTATTGTAGTATCTCTGCCCAAGGTTTTAGTTTATTTCTTTTCTCGTCAAATGGAAAAAGACTCGGAGCAAGACTGCCCATATCTCTAGCAAATCTAACATTTCCCACAAACTACAATTCCTTGATAAATACTCCCTTCTGGATCCCAGTTTTATCTATATTTATATATAGCAGCTAAGGGCAGAAGTGAGATGCTGCAAAATGAAGTATGTGCTGATACAACAGACATTTGGCTGAGGCTCTTGGTCCTTTTTGAGTAAAGGAGAACCCTTGGGTTGAAAATTCTGTATGCAGATACAGAAAAATGAGTCATTCTATTTTCTGCTTTCATGCTAGAACCGAGGAAGTCAAAAAATATGATTAAGTGAAAAGGGAAGGGTTTTTCTTTTTTATTGGTGGACCATCTTATTTAAAACCAGTGTCTTCTATACGAGGACCACTTATTCAGTATTCAGACTTAATTCACTGCTCATGAAAAAATGAAAAACATTGAGACATATTTTTCCCTACGCGTGTTCAGAAAAAAAATAGAAAGAAGGATTAATTTGCCTGAAATGAAACCGACACAGAAGAAAAATTTAAAATCAATCTCATGTTTAAAAGCAGAACAATGCTGCTGGTGCCTCCGTATTTTCTCACTCCTCCCACTGCTAGCTTGTTACCAGTGAACACATCTTATGCATATTACCCACAAATCTCTCCTCTGTTTAAATTAAAAAAGAAACATCGGGTTTCCAATCTATGTAGTTGCAACTCAGCTGTCAAAATTCACAAAGGCACTTTGATTTCCTTTCATTGTTCTCAAGAGAACCAAATGCAGATGCAAAGAAGAAAGAGAGAGGAAAGGAGTACAAAATAAGGGTTAATAATCCTCCATAAATTCAGAGAAGCATATAAGAAAAGGCAGAGTGGTGTTTATTCGCGGCTATCAAGTAATTCATGCTGTGCTTCTCTTCCATTGACAGTTGCTGGAATCATCAGGTGTAAATGCAAGCTTTTATCCTTTATCCACTTTTCCTTTGAGCCTTTATTCTGTTTCAGTAGCCATGGCTCTTGTCATCAGAGTACTCTAGTCTTTATGTGTGAATTATGAAGTCTCTGATGCCTGGTAGCAGCATCCCTGAGGACTTCAGGGATTATTACTTTGGTATTGTTGGCCAGCGCTTTTCAACTGACAGTCAAGCGACCGTGAGACCAGAAAGATGAGGCTACTAAGTTACAGGAACTGGGTGCAGAGGTCTATTTGAAATGACTGAGTCTTGTAAGCTACACAAATTGACTGACCATTAGAACTTCCAGAATATAATTTCTCAATTTAGTAAATAGAGAGGCAAAATGGTCATATAAGCTTGAAGTTCAGATAAATAAAACAATTTATAGTTTAAGAGTTCTTTCTTTGGAGTGTATCTAGAGGGGATAAGTTTCTCTTGATAGCTAGACAGAATTTGAAGTGAGTAGCATAAGGAAGGATACATATGTTTAATACATATGAGCGTGTGACAAGTTTGTACATTTCTTTCGGGATACTTACTATGGGCAGAATGCAAGATATGTCTGAAAAACTATATACACATCTAGAAGTCTAGCAATGATTTGTTCTGGAGAGCCAGCCTTTTTGTTTGGGTTTTAATAGTTAAGTGTTTTCCTCTAGTTAGTAAGACATTGAACATTTTAATATCTTCAGATAGAACTTTTTCATGGATATATCCCATGTATATTATTGCTGTCCAAAAAAAAATGACTTGTATTGATTATGCTTCTTTCCATGAAGAGCCATGTCATTATCATGAACATCTGTTATTATAACGCACCAACATATTTAAAATTAAAGAATCTGTTGGACAATTTGCATTTTTGCTCAGTGTCTCTATATGATCTTAATCAGAATATTAACTATTATCCTTACTATTTCCTAATTTTTTGAATTTTTTTCTCCTTTTATTTGCTTCTCCTTGTCTGCTAAGATTTAAAGGTAGGTAAAAAGCCCCCAAAGCATTAAATCCAGTTTTTAGGACTGTATAAATTTAACATAAAGAGGCTCATGTTAAGATTCTCACAGAATCTGTGATAAAGGAAGCTAAATCAATGGCCTTAAACTGTCAAAATAGTTGTCACCCAGGAGTTCCACTGAAATTTACAGCTACCTAGTTCTAGAAAAGAGCTGTTATAAGGTGGCTGATAACCAGGTAGCTGGGTAAAAAGATGCAGTGTCCCCTGAGAACAATTATGATTAGAGCAGGGAAAAGTGGAATTCATGGCTGTAAGGGAAGTGTCTGGGCGGAAGAGACAGTCTACTTGGGCTGTCAGCAGCAGCACAGAGCGAGAGCATCTGGTCTACTTGCCATTGGTTTATATGATCAGCACCACTCAGTTATCTGAGTCTATGCAGTCTCATTTGAAAATGTTGTTGATGATCCGTACCAGCTGTAGGAAGGGAGGGGGGACTATGTCTGCAGCTTACCTCATTTTCTTAAGCTGATTATATAGAAGACAGTTGCCATTCTTATTCCATAGAGTTCACATCCCTTCGTCTTAAATGGAAACACTCCAAGTTATGCAACAAATCTTGACTTTCTGTGGATGTACAAATGTAGGATGTATGCACCTCAAACATGGCTTTCCAAGCTGCTCTGTGTCTTTGATACTTCTAGGCTTATGTGTGGCAGGGCCTCTTGCACTCTGGAAACCACCCCCAAAGAAGGCTTGACCTTGGGGTTGGACTTCCACATCCTTTTGTTTCTTGAAGACATTGTTTCCCTCTGTAGCCCATGCTGGCCTAGAACTCACTATATGACCTATGATGATCTTAAACTCATGGTAATCATTGGGCTTCTGTCTTCCAAGTGGTGGGCTTGCAAGCATGCATCACTCTATCTAGCTTCCAGGTGTTTTTACTGCCACTTCTGACTTTTGCCAGTAGGAGCAGGTAAATACAGATCTAGGCCCTTAGATGTCCAGGGTAGGATAAGGAGGGGAAAAAGACTGGCTATGATCCCAAGGCTAAATGTTTCATTCTTACTGAAGACCCTACGTAGGTCAGGTAGGTCTGGGCTGTGGTAAATGTGCGAATATGATGAGAGAGATGAGTAAGGACATTTCAGCTTGCTGGCTTTTACTAAGTTGATCGTTTGTCCCTTCATTTGGCTATTATCGTTCTGTCCATAATTTTCTCTACAGCACACTTGGAGGTAGGAAGGCAGAATAGCATGAGTCTCATCGAATCTCATCTGGAACTCTTATTAAGCTTAGAGGATTATGATAATGAGATGATATGACAGAAAGCTTGACACACAGTAGGCCTTCTGAATTATGATTATGAGATGATTTAACAGAAAGCTGGACACACAGTAGGCCCTCCTTTAGTTATTTACTTCTCTCTGCTCAGTATGAAATGAAATGGAGAGGGGCAGAAATGGCAGAAGGGGTCAATCACAGTGTTCTAATTAATAAGAAAGTTGGGAAGAATAACTAATAAATGATTGTAAGGACTTGAAAAGATAATGTCCTGAGAAATGCAAAATAATATCAGGGAAGCAGTGACATTGGTTGAATATAAAGAAGACAGCTTTTATTCCCATACAGATATCTTGGTCACCATCAGCAACAGTGGAGAAGAAAACAGAAAGAAGGGTACATGACAGTTTAATCATGTTTTGTTAAAAATAGAACACATTTTAAGAATGTCTGGACTTTCTTTGAAAGGAAGAGACGAACACTGCCTGCTAGAATAGACGCAGAAGTGCCTCCGGCAAAAATCACTGGCTTTCCCACCTCCAGTCTCTCTTGTTAATTAAATTGGGAGGACAAATTTGATGTATGAGGGGAATGATGTCAGGAAGTCACATTGACAGGCAAAGTGCCAGTCCGTGTAGGAGCAGCTTCTGAGCTCCAGCCAGATTGGCCTTCTGTTCTGCATTCAAATCCAACCGTAGGTCTCCACAATCACCCTCCTGAGGAAGACCCATGTGTTTAATAAGCTCCGGGAGAAGGAGGGCTTTCTGCTTTAAGTACTCACACTCAGGGCAAGGAGGAGCTCTTGACTTTTTCTCAGAGAGTGTAGTTTTTAGTATTTCCATACATTTTAGATAATTATAAACTTATGTAAAAAATAGTCCCTATGGGAAAAATAAGCCATACTGGACTAAAAGGCTTAATAGTTTATTTTTCAATAATATCTTTAAATATATTTGTATAGATATGAAAAGTTTCTAAACTCTTCATGATGTTAATAATGTAATATGAATTTCCAGATGATAAAGCATTGTGATCTCCAAATTTACTTGATCCTTCACCATTTTATACGTGTCTGGCAGATCACGATACACTACGCTTTGGGAAATGCTGTTCTAGAGACACTCATTTATTTTCTTTTCTTAAACTTGGGCTTCTTAGGATTTTTTAATGAGAACTGAATTTCTAGATGATGGGTGGGGATTTTAGGCTTCAGTTAAGGTCAGAATAAGCTGTTTATTTTAGTAGCACTATATGAGTCTCTGAATTTGTCCAAGGTGTGCATATAGACACACACATACAAACACTCAGATGGAATGCTATAGGGTTAATAAGATGTAATTGATCCACTAATCATACTTTTTATGGGTGGACTTTGGCACAAACTAGAGACACCTGGAAAGAGAAAACCTGAATGGAAGAATCGCCCTTATTGCATTGTTCTGTAGGCCTATATGTAGGCATTTTCTTGATTAATGGTTAATTGGGAGGCCTGAGCCCTGTTCCATTCCTGTATAGAAAGTTGGTGTTGAGCTGTTTAAGTAAGCAAGCTGAGCAAGCCATGGAGTGTACGCCAGTCGGCAGAGGCCTTCCACACATCTGGCCTCTACTCCTGCTCTGTTCCTACCCCGAATTTCCTCAATGATGAACTGTAATTGGGATCTGTCATTCAAATGAACCATTTCCTTCCCAAATTGCTTTTGGTCATGGAGCTTACCACAGCGACAGAGAAACTAACTAGACACTAATGGTCACCCGCCTCACCCAAATCGGGCAGACCTCAGTAGAAAACTAGAAGGCACGAGGGTAGGGAAGCCCATGCTCCCGTGCTTGGTGTGAAGTCAGAGAAGACAAGGAGGAATTAATGGATGGTAAATTCTTTTAGCCACTCCGAGCAAATGATCTGTAACAGTCAAAGGGTGGCCAAGTAATAATGGCCATCTCAACTGCCTCAAGAAGCAAGCCCTGGTTTGCTCCCAGTGACACTGCGGCACAAATGTGGGGAAATCAGTGCAGTATCAAGAGCTCCAAAGAGGTGATTGTGCTGAAATCATTGGAAAGGGTAGAGGAGCCTCATTTTAATATGTTAAACACATACACACATCTAAGGCAGCCAATCTGAAACAGAAGCAGATGCATTCGGGGTATAAAGGATAACATTTTTAGCTAGCTTGGGCTCCTTTCAAACAGTTTTTTTTTCCTCATCAGTGAGAGCTTTCTGAGAAGTGCATTTCTATAGGTACAAAGTACGCATCTCTGTGGCAGTCAGAGTCCTTATTTGCATCAGATTTTCTTTAACACCTGTTTGTTTCTGAGAGCACTGCCTTACTAGGAAGCATTCCAGAAGAGGAATTACATAGAGAAAGGATGCCTTGCTTTTCAGAGAAGAGGTTGAGCAGAGCATTCACAATCCTTATAAATCACCAAATCTGCTTTCCATGGTAAGAGAGAAGTACTTCAAAAATTATTATTATGAGAGCTGTGAGTACCCTTGTACACAACTGCTTGCTGCTTGTTTTTATTCCGTGTTCTTGCAAAGACAATGCAAATTCAATGAAAGATGTATGCTACTGTGCTAATAACTCAATCCTTTGAGGCTACTAGGTCTTATGTGTCAAATTGCTAGGTAATCTAAATGTGGTGCTGTTTTATTTTGTCAATTAGGATGGCTTTAGAAGTTCAATGTGCTATCCATTGCTCTGCCAGGTGATTGTGATGTCTTTGTAGCCATCTCTATATATAGTGCAAACATTAGCTTTGCACAGTCAGCAACAATCTATTCCTAAATATCAGAAGGGGAATGTGGCATCTGGCTCCAGCTTAATTTGTGCTTACTGTTGACAATAGAACTCTAAAAATGGTATCTGAGTCTATATTTACTCATATCCAATTTATTTCAGAGCGACAGGCCCAGTTTCTAGATGGAAAGACGATGTTCCTGGCGACATTAGGAGTGACCTGCTTTCTTAAGGCATGACACAGAGGAACAAGACTTGGCTTCTGTGTATCATAATCCCTTTCATCCTCACAGTGGTGCTCTAAGCATGAGAAATGGTGTGTCTGTGGAACTAGAGTCAGCATTTAACCCTAGAATGCTTAGTTCTTTTTTTCTTCCTAAACTCAATAGAGTGTGGAGTTTCAGTATAGCTTGAGACCCCAGCAATGCTACTTCACAAGTCCTGATTCTGCAGGTGAAGACGCTGAGGAAGAACAAGCACAGCATTCCCAAGCTCAAATGGCTTTCTCACACCACATCTGGATATCCCTGTAGACTCTTGAAAGACTAGGAGACCAAGGGTCCTCTACAGTTGCTATCAGTTGGTGCTATGGCTGGATTGGGAGCGTGAGTGAGAAGAGATACAAAGAAAAAGGAGAGAGGATGGTTGCCCCGCTTGCTTGATTCTTGACTCTGGTCTTCAGTATCAAAGGGGAAGCAAACAGCAAAGGAATGGCGATGCACTGGAGAAAAGCATCATCTTTCAAATGCCTAAGTGGGCTATGGCCCCAGCATCCTGCATCAAGATGAATATAAATGCTTTGTGCACATGACTATAGAGTCTACATTTAAAAATGGCTGGAATCCATGTGCATTTCTTTCTTATTTTGGGAAGTACTCTTCTTTGCTCAATAATTTTGCCTTCTCCCCTCAATTTGAACAAAACAAGCATAAACACCCACCTTTCCTCCTCCTCAAACCTATTTTCCCCGCCTTCCTCTACTCATCTTTACTTTAGTTATGAGCAGCAGCAGTCTCCTCTCCACAAGCTTAAGAAGATAAAGCAGGGACACTGGGTAGCAGGCGCACACTCTGGCTAGCAGATCTACCATTGCTGAGAGTTTACGCTATACCTGTCTGCAACTACAACCAAGAACAACTTGCATAATTACCACCTTTTGACAATCTAGAGGCAAAACACTTAATGGGCAAGCATATGAGGAAGCAGTGTATATAATAATATACTCCTGTTGGTTTCAAAGGATACCCTTGGCTCCTTCTCCTCTAATTCTACCTCCATAACTTAGGCAGTAATTACTCCCTCCGTGTGGATGCCTCCCAAGCAGTGGTTCCAAGCTAGGTGTTCACTGAGTTACACACACCAGCATATGAAAAGCAACACTTTAACCCCAAATTTGCATTGACCTCCCACCAGTTAATTCTCTGAACTTCTTGCCTTAAACTATATACTTAAGTTCAATCAGTAAATTAAATGACAGCATCTTTAAATCTATCCTTTTTGGTTTTCGATCTTTTTGGTTTTCAGAGCTGGGGACTCACTTGTAGCCCAGGATGACCTTGAATTCATAGTTCTTTCTCTGCCTCCCTCGGACTGGGATTACAGGGTACATTTCCTTGACAGACACTAGACTTTCAGTTTTCATAATATCTCATTAATTACATATATATGTATATATACATATCCACCTTTATTCTCCTACTATTACTATGGTTTTATTCAAATATTCTACCTTACAGGAGATAAAATTTAATTAATGAATACATAAAATACATAAAATAACCACACTTTTCAAATGGAGAACAAAAATTATCTTTTTTTAGAATCATAAATTGAGTATATATAAGAACAAAAAAATCAATTTAACAAGATTGGTATCTATACACTATAGTCTCTGGCCAAATGCAATTAAATTATAAATTAGTAGTAAATTTTAACTAGGAAAAAATCCTATCCATTTAGAAACTCTAAACACTGAACAGAAAGAAATAAAATAACAATGAGCAGTAATTTTTTTTTAAAAAATCTATAAGCCATCAGAAGTTTCAGTTAAAATAATTCTTAGTGGCAAAGCTGTATCATAAAATAATTTTATGATTAAAAAAATATGAAAGTTGAGTTCAGCATGTATTTTTAGAAGTTATAAAAAAGAACAAATTACAAACAGTACACAGTATGATTTCTTCCCTGCCTCCTTATAGATTGGAGGAAGATAATGAAAATGAGACCTGTGGGCCTGCATGACAGCACTTGCTGGCTAACCTGATGTCCCGGGTTCCATTCCCAGAGCCCACGCAGTGAAAGAAGACAACTGACTCCCTCAAATGTCTACATACATACACACACTAAATAAATGTAAAATAAATAAATAAATAATCAAATAAAGCAAAAACCAAGAGCTCTTTTTTTTTTTTTTTTTGTGAGGGCAGGGGAGGAACAGTGGGAATCAATAGGAAAAGAAACAATACAATTAAAAGTTTGTTTGAGGATATGGAAAAGAGAAGGAAGAGATTTTGAGGAATAAAAGTGGAAAGAAGACAGCAGACAGTATTCAAACTGCACAGTTGAGGCACGACCATGCACATCTTAGCAATTGCTTTTTGGCAAACTAGAAATATTTGTGCCAGGTGTTTAAAAAATTCACACGAAATATTCAGTTTCCTTAATATAATTTAGACGAACTGATTATAAAGAAAGACTGTATTTGAAGTTTTATAGCCATTTAAGATATTATCTGGTAAAAACAGAGAAAATAAAATTCCAGCAAAGATGGAAAAAGAATTCTACATTTCTGGATTGCTAAGAAAAATAGTAAGAACATAGTTAAAATGTACTATCTGCCAACCTGGTCCATAGAGCGAGTTCCAGGACAAGCAGAGCTGTTACACACAGAAACCCTGCCTTTAAAAAAATGCGCTATAGCCCCCTGTATTTATAAGAGTAGAAAATGTGTCACAGATAGGCTTATTCTACTACTTAAACCTCAGAACTGCCTCCTAACCACTGCCTGTGTCTCTTTCACCTCTTTGCAGCCCTCACGCTCAATCTCAGGGTGGGTCTGTTAACAGGAAGCTCTGTTTGTGCCTCACATTCTCTCCGAAAATGTTTCTTCACCCCCTGAAAGCATCAACGCTCTTCATATCCTGCCCTCACTCACCTCCTTCCCTCCTCTACCGCATCGTCCCTCACTCCCCATGCCACTGTGACACTTTGACTAAAAACGCCGACACGTTTCATGGCTTCCCAATTTTGCCTTTCCAAACCAGATTTAGTTGTTCCTTCCACTGGATCTTTACTAAACTTTTGCCTAACTCCTTTACAGCACTTACAGTGCGTCACTGAATTCAGATTATTATGGTTGTTTGTCTTTCGTGTGGTAATACAAACTCCTCCGGGAATCTGTCTGTGGCTGTGTGCCCCCTCCCCTGCTACCCGTTTCTGGATACATGTCTATCATATTCTACCTCAAGGCATATTACGGACAAAATGTCTTTTCTATGACTTGACTGATAAGCTCATTATCAACTAGAATCCTATCTCTGTTAGGAAATAATTTCTAGGTTATATAGAACAGTCAAAATTACACATACAGCATACAGATCATTTACAGGTTTGGTTCTGTTTCTATTAGTTACTGAACTGTCTCACACATTTGGGATATTGTAGACATGGCATGTCCACCCCAGGTCCTTTCAAAGTCAGAACTCAGAGCTGAGCTACGATGAAGTACCAAGGATACTGGGAAGTTTGCTTTCAGTGCATACACACATAGCATCCTGAAAATAAATCAATGTTTTCCTTCCATCCCTGCTGACTTTCATTTCACAACACAGTCCTGTCATTATAAGGCCCTCCAAATATATCTGTCCACTTTTTCATCTGTGAGCAACCTAACACTGATTTCAATTAAATTCCAAAATGGATACCCCAGAGCCTTCCCTAGAATTTTTAATATTTGGGCTTTAATATAAATTGATCCTTTGCTGTTGAGTCAGTAACATAAAACCATGAAAGGGCTTTGAGACTTATTAAAGTCACAGGCTGCTTAGCTGAACAGGGCATATTTGGGGACATACATTGTAGAAAACAATTAGGAAAAATTAGGAAAGTCATTTATTTACAATAGAAGAGAAACCTACATGTAACCCTGGCAGAAGATAGCAGTATGCTTATCTTCCTCCCCTGCATCAACATCTGCAGGTCCCATAAAAGAGGACATCTCTTGCCAGCCTGATCCTCAGAGGCATCTCCCATTCCAGAATATCAGGGACACAAGAGCTTCAAGAACACTTTTTAGCACTGAGAACTTACTAGACATTTTTGTTTTTTTCATGATGCTACGGAGATGGGCAGGATGAGATGTGTTGGTACTACAATGCCAAGGTCATGAAGCTAGGGCAGAACTGCAAACAGCAAACATGACTTTTGGCATTCAGTCTGCTCATCTGACCAATGGACCCTGGAAACAGGTGCTGGAACCGTATGGAAAGCAATTAGAGCTCCCATCCAGACTACAGGTTTTTGCCAATGTCAAAAAGAAGAAAGAAGAGATGAGGTCACTTGCCTGGGGAATTTGCCACTATGGTTCTCTCCTTCGATATTATGCCAGAACTGCATTCTGTGATGGAGTTCTGCCACTTGTAACATGTGCCACGTTGTCTTTGGGAAAGAAGAGGTAACTAAGTGAAGTTACTTTTATTTATGCCATTCCATCTATACAAGAACAGCATTTATTAAGCATGGTCTGAGATTATACTTGATTTCCCTTCAGTTTTATTTTGTTTTTGCATTTGAGTCTCAGGGAAAATGGTACTACTCTGGAGAACAAATGATTTAAGGGAAACAGATGTTACTTGAGTGTCAGGCGTTGCTACGAGAACAATCTTATTATCAGTTGTTATCATAGTTATTGCAACACCTAGCTTTCTGTACACTAGACTTCAAAGAGCAGGTAGTTCCAAGCCCTAACCCAAAGGGAAAGGCAGTGCAGAAGGGCAGAGAGAATATGAGCTTTGGAATCCAGTTTCTTATTCCTACTATCTGTATATCCGGGAGCATGTTCCTTTGACCATCAAAGCTTTAATTTATTTCTCTGTAGAGAAGAGCTTATAGCTTTGTTTGCTGAAGGCTTTAAATAAATTACTATGTCTAAATAATCTGGCACAGTATTTGGCACCCAGCAGGTGCCCACTGTATATTCAGTCCTATTGCTGTAGATACGCCTCCTCACAAAGCTCCAAGATGAGACATTGTCCAATAAACAGGAATTACAAATTAAACCAGACTTGAGGCAGCTAATTATATCTTTGCTGGTCTGATTTCAGAGAATGAACAATGTAACATTGGGGGATTCTTGTCGAAGTTCTTCTACAAAGACAATCTAGTTGAGATGGGTAAAAAAAAGAGACAATCTTGGTAATGTAATGTTAGCAACTTATTTATATAATTTGAATATGAAAAATAAACTTTATTCCTTTTGAAGGCGCACGAGGCAGTTGCCTTGTCATGTTGGTGTTGTGCGGATGGGCAATTCTAATCCACTAATGCTATTTTGAGGTTAGCCTTAAGGCTCCTCACTTGCTCTCAACCTGTTTGTTACCCCGGCCCCTCAAACAAGTTCTTATCTAGTGTCTGACATTTTCTCTAACATCCTTCTCTGATTTTCCTTACCTACTGCTGAGGGTTGAGTGTTTCTCTTTTCCTGAAATTCATATCTTAAAATCTAATCTAATGCTGTATTAATAAGAGATGGAGCCTTGAGGAGGTGATAAGCCCTCATGAATGCCATTAATGCTTTAATAAAAGAGGCCCAAGGGAGCAGAGAGCACACTTGTCTCTTTCAGCTCTGAAAGGATGCAGCATGAAGACTGGTCTAGAGAACAGGGAGTGAACCCATACCAGATACAGGATACGCTGGCAACTTGGTCTTGGGATTTTCCTTCTCTAGAGCTGTGAGAAATAAATTTCTTTTGTTTATAAACTGCTCAGTGTAAGGTATTTTGTTCTATCAGCTGGAAAAGCCAGAAATAGCCAATTTCTGACTTTTCACTCTCTCAATATTACTGCAGGCTAGCTACTTCCCCCAGTTAGTCCTGACCAGTTTCACAAGAGAGAAAATTCGTGTTGGAACACAGCAATATATGTAACAAGCACAGTCCGAACACCTGAGAACTGGTTTGTGAATATTGTAAACTCAATAGTAAAAGCTTTCAAGTGAAATGGCATGTAATCAAAGAAAAATCATAGATTTTGTGTGAATCATATTGTTGAGGAGAAGAAAAGCATAAATATAAGCTATGGTTGAGAAGATGCGAGTTTATTTTAGGGCTTTTCATGGCTTCTCCTAAAACCATCCTGATACTAAGCAACTTCCAAGTAGAATGCCCTCCCACTGCATATAGATAGACCTTTAATGCTGAAAGAGTGGCAAATTCTCATGAGGAAATTTGAGCCCCACATATGAAATCCTGCTGTTTAACCAAAATATATAAATAAAAAGAAAAGAAAAGTTTAAAGATATTTTTGTGAGGAAAAAGATTGCTTAAGTAATATTTAAAAGTTATCTCTTGGTATCTGGCTGAAAGCTTTTAGTTTACACCGTATCTCAGGCAAAAAAAATGTAATAACATCTTTGGCTTACTAATATGATATCACTAGTCAGTCTATATACTTGCTAGGCTCAGGATAAAACACTGCAGTTGGAGGGCTTGTAAAAGCTGGAACACAACAACTTACCTCGATATCTCTCAAAGGATAAAATAGACTCTTGTTCAGATACCCTAAAAGCCCGACTCTGAAGTTACTTGGAGCCTGACCTTTTCCCCACGCTTTTTCAGATATTCAGCTTCTGATATTTATATAAAACGTATTTCTGCCATGATCAGAGCACACGGGAAGAATGTGCGAGGGAAAGCACAAGAGGTAGGATTATTATTCTGGTTGCTTTTAATATCATAGCTTTTAGTGTAAAGAAGTGCTATTTTTGAATCATCCTAGATACCAAATTTGCAAGAAATAAGTATCTGTGTCAAGGCCTTTCCTGCTTCTTTTTTTTTGTAGCCTCTGTCTCTACCACAGCTTCATCTTCAGCCTCCTGAATGATGAGTGCTGCCCTGGACACTACATCTCCCCTCCCCGCCCTGAGTCAAGGGCGACATAAGCTGTTCTAGTTCACGCTTTTGGATTCCAAATCTAGGCATTGTAAATACCTATGATTGGCTTGTAAATAATGGTCTCCTTAAAGCATTTAATCAATACAAATTTTGTCCTTTTATTCCTAAGCCTAAACTTGGACTCTAATTCTGAATGTAATTATATCCCTGTGTTATTACTATTTATCACCTCCCTTGCCGAAACTGCCTGCTCAGGTTCATTATCTGTCCAGAAATGGGGAGAAGTCTCTCGTAAAAGGGAGACTCTGTGCCCCATTCCTGCTTAACCTTGACTGCCTTCTAGCTATCTCACAGATCCAGACTTCTGATGCCAATTGCTATCTAAATTGCTAAACACTTTCATTCTACTGTTCTGATGTATGCTGCTGGCCCAGCCATTGCACTTCCACAGTGCCCAACTTGGCTTCTCTGAGGCTGGACAATCCAACAAATGGTTCTTCCATGTTCGTCTCTTTCATGAGAGGTGAGTGAGAGTAAGAGCCACTTGGAAGACCTCCAAATCAATGGTGAGTACCTAGAGGTATCTGTTTCTTTCCTGGGTCTCTGTATCTATTCAACCTACATTAGCACTCCTTTGTTCTTCAGCAGTAATATACAATTACTATTCTCTCTCTACTTTTTACACATTTTGATTTGGTAACTCATCTTTCTAGGTATTGACTTGGTCTGTGGTTTCTAGTTCCCTAAGTCTTTTTCAATAATGCATCACAGAATAGGTAGTGTTATTTAATAGTTTGAAATCTTTCCCCTCTTTGATTGTTAAGGGATGGTGACACAGTATAAAGCTTAAAACACTCTGCACAGTTCAGTTCTAAACTCCATCTAATAAAAAGTAGGAGGAAATGATTGAGACCAACATGCTTTAGGAGAAAGCTTACTTGACTTGCAAGATATTGTTCTAGTCTGATCCCCTTTTTACAAAGTTTGTAGTGCCTATGTTTTAGTCTTCCAAAAGATGAACATAAATGTATTTGTCTCATCTGCCTTAGTGCCGGCGTTAGTCACTTTTCGCCTTTTATGGCTCGTCTAAATCCGTGATGAATCTAGTGCTTGTCTTATTAAAACCAGTCTTTTCTTCAGCACAGAATTCTTATCTTAATCAATTTTTATAATAGCTCAGTAAGAAGGTAAGAAACATTTTTATTACTCTCCATTTATAGTAGAGGGTAGACTATTAGAGACATGAAGTAAAATGCCTGAATTTCTCCAGATAGGAGGAAGAAGAATTTTATGAAGTTCTCTCTTTTCTTACCAGCTTTCTTCAAGCCTTACTCCAGTCCATGTGGGAGACAGTTATGTTCAGTCTTATTGCTAGATTGTGTAATATGGTTTGAATGGCTTGTGGCAAGTGTGAAATTTCTTAATATTCTACATTTTCTAAAAAAATACAAAATTTCCCTTGCCCTCACTTCAGTGGGTTTAATACAAACAATGTCTCCTTAGTTTACTCTGTCCCCTTTGGAATTTAAATGTTTTAAAAATTTGAGATAATTTAAAACACAGATTTATTTACAGCTGTTAGAAACAACAGGAATCTCTCCATATTATCTAACTTGTTGACCCTAATGGCTACATCTTGTAAAGCCCTGGTGCAATAGCAAAGCCAGAACAATGACATAATAGAGTTAAGATCCAGAATTTTCCTCAGCATGGGATTCTGAATGTTATTCTTTTATATGAACCAGATCAGTTGACATTTCTCCATTTACCCTTGAAATCACCAAGCTCATCTTAAAGATTTTTTTCTTTTTAAAAGCAAATTCCCATATGTGTGCATTTTGGGGATGAGTAGACTGTTTGAGGGGTTCTTGGTACCTTACCTAGTCTTATCTCCAACTCCTGAGTGAAAACGATCAACCTGACCCAGCTTCCCAAAGGAACAGAGACTGTGCACATGTCATAGTACACAACCCTAGTCTGTTCTTCATTTCCGTAATTTTGCACTTTTAAGAATGCTATACAAATAGGCTTGCACAACATGAAAATTTTAGTGTTGGCTTTTCTTGCTTTCATTCAAAGTGATGAAGGATCATCCAGTTTACCACATGCCTCAGTCATCTATTCATTCTGTCCCTGTGTATTCATTCATTGAAGGATATTGTTGGGTTTCTGATCTTCACCAATTACAAATAAAGCTTCACAGACACTTGCATGTGGGTTTTTCTGTGAGCATAACTCTCATTTTTCTAGAATAAATGCCTAAAAATATGATTGTTGGAACATACACATATTTCTTAAAGTGAGTGCCAAGCACTTCTCCAGGGTGACCGCATCGTTTTGCATTCCCTCAAATAATTTACCAGTGGCATAGTTTCACCACATAGCTGCCATCATTTGGCATTGTGCCATATTTTAGTTTAGTCATTTTGATGATTGCACATTGATATCTTATTGTTGTTTTAATTTACATTTCTTAAATCACTAGTGATGCTAAACACTTTGACATTTACTTGTTTTTTCTTTCTTTTTTTTCCAGCAATATCTGGGTATTCTTGTCACTGAAATGTTTATTTATTTTTTCCAGTTTTCAGATTGGACTCTATGTTTGTACTTTATTGTTGAGTGTAGAAACCTTTGTGCAACTTTATCTATTTTTGAGCCTGGTTCTAATTTATGGTTTGTCAGTATCTTGTCTCTTCTTCTTCTTCTTCTTCTTCTTCTTCTTCTTCTTCTTCTTCTTCTTCTTCTTCTTCTCCTTCTCCTTCTCCTTCTCCTTCTCCTTCTTCGTTGGATTTTTTGCAAAGCAGAAGTTATTTTATTGCAATGGAACTCCCTTTATTGATTTTTCCCCTGTATGTATAATGCTTTTGGAATTGTATTTATGAACTCTGTGTTTGACCTTATATCATGAAGATGGGTGTTTTAAACTGGTTTACAGTGTTTCTGTTTACATTTAATTCTGTGACCCATTTTGAGTTACTTTTCACATAAAATGTCAGACCCATATTGATATTCTTTTTCTTCTTATTGTCCATGTGTTTGTTACTGCTATTACTCTCTTTGTAATTAGCCCAATTGGTCAGGGAAGAGACTTGCTACTTCGGAGTGCATGAGCAGGCCTGGATTTGTGCATGCACTACACAAAAGCTGGTGGATATTCCATTGTCCAGAGGCTGTGACAACCTCGTTTTTTTTTCACATAGCCTTTTCTGACTTCACCTTGACAGTCTACTTCCATGTCTCCCAGCAGCTTTGGAGTGTAGACTTCTAGGTTTTATACAGCCCCTTGTTAGCTTAAGTTAACTGGTAGCCAGCTTGCAGCCAGTATATTCCTTGATATTTGGCTGCAGTGTAGTGTTGCTATCTGAACATTGTGTTCTTGCTGCTCTGTCTTTTTCTCTTCTGGTTGTAGAGAACAGGCTTTCGACAAGGCTTTTTATGGTCTGCATCCATTGGCATTGTGAGATTGCTGTCTTCCCCTGCTCCAAGTCTTAGACTCACAACGCAGGAAGATGCAGGCCAGACTGTCCACCGTATCTCCAAGCTCCTACAGAGTCTATTCTTTTCTCCAACCAATGGAGAATTCTTTCCCCCTTTTTTGTCACATTTGTTACATCATACACAGGGTTTGCAATAGTATTCCTCTGGAAGAATAGAGATAGAGATGCCCACTCTTACCTTAGACACATGGGATTTTGCCCAATTTCATTCTTAAGTAATACTTGATGGTCTAAAAAAAAAAACCCATCTTTATTCTGGCAAGCAATCAGTATTATCTAAATAAACTCTTCAGAGCCCACAGCACGAGGCTATAGGGAGGCCACATGCTTGAGTAAACTATAGGATGTCCTGTTAATGATTTTAAAAAGGAGAGGAAAGAAAACAAAAAAGTGCCGTCTTTATGAATTGTGTAATCTGCCCCCTAGTGGGGAGAATATAAACGGTTTTTATTTCCCTCCGACTTGGCTGTCCTTTAGACTTGTAGCAACTAGTTTCTGTTATTTTTTTCTGTGCCAACGAGTTGGCTGTATTGCCACATCTCACGTCCAGGGCTTCGTGACAACACCACATTTTTTCTGACCTGAAGGCTTCTGCTTCTGTCCGTCAACCGTATTTACTGAATGGCCGCAGGGGAGATCCTTGTGCGAGTGTTTAGCAGGCTAGCAGCAGCCAGGGAACTCAGGGACCTCAGCCTCCCCAGGGCAAGGACTGTGAGGGAACTGAAGGACACAAAGGTGTTCCAGGTTTTAAAATGTCTCCCTTCAACAAGGCTCTTTTGAAGCTTGGTGTGAGTATTGTATTACAAAAAGAAATCTAGGCAGCACACACACTCCCCTTTCAATTGATGAGGAATCCCTTTCTGGTATGAAATAAAAGCAGTAATACATAATGTATGTGGACTCTGCCACAAAATGCCTGCTTCTCAGAGAGGTCTTTTGACAAGATAGGAGCTGTGCAATACATACGTTTCATGTCACACTAAGCCACGACCATGTTTAGAACTCTGTCTAGACTTTGAGAAGATGGTGTCCGTAAGAACTAAAAGTTGTAAATACAGAGTCCTAATTAAATGCCTGCCCCAAAGGAAAGGCAGATAGAGAGAACAAAAGGTAATTCCTAGAAAAGTGTCTAAGACAAACATGTCACTGACCATTCAGCAGATATGCGAGGATGACTGTTAACATTTTGCTGACCTTCCCTGTTACCTGGGTACCCTGTCCCTTTAAAAGACAAGCTCTGCCCACCCCAAATCTACTCCCCTCCAGGCCAGGCAAGCTGGTCAGCCTTCTCTCCATCCCCCCATCCTCTCCCCCTTCAGAAGAAGTAACTACTGCCTCCCCTTCCCCTTCTTCTCTCTCTCTTTCTTTCTCTCTCTTACTCTTCTCTTTCTCTCTTTACTTCTTCCCTCCATAATCCTCTTATCTTTATACCCTTTCCAATATCCACTAAATACACTCTCTACCCAAGCTCTCTCCTCATGGTGTATCTGTCTGTCTCCCACCAGCAGGAGGACCTGCCAGGGTAGTGCTGACATGAATCTTTCAGTGACCATGTGTGTGTGGTATGTTTGTATGGGGGGAGAGAGTTGCATGGTGTATATATGGGGGGTTGGTGTATGGTGTGTGTGTGGGTGTGTGGGTGTGTGTGTGGTGTGTGTATGGTGTGTGGTGTGTGTGTTTGTTCAAGCCAGAAGACAACATTGGGTATCATTCCTTTGAGCTATCTACCTCGATTTTGAGACAGAGTCTCTCCTGGGGCCTGTAGCTCACCTAGTAGGCCAGGACAACTGGCCAGAGAGCCAGTTGTCTCCATCTTTTCCTATTTCCCCAGCGCTGGGATTATCAGCATGTGTTACCTACTAGCTAGGCCTTTAAAGTGAGGTCTGGAGACTGAACTCTGGTCCTCAAGCTTGCAAGGCACATTATTGACTGAGCTAAGTTCAAGAGTGACTTTCATTTCTTTATTTACTCAATGATTGTTAAATGAAATTTCTACAGACTTTGAAGATGCGGCCACAGAGACCATTTCCTTGACCTAACTTTAGTCATGCTCCCCTGCCTCTAGCCTTTTCCCTCCCAGACTCCACTCTATAATGCAGTTTTAGCAAAAACCAGTCCTGATAAGCCAACTTAGTCAATGTCTAAGAACCTTCCATTTCTGATTAACTTTCAGATTCTTTGTCATTCCTGCCTTGATGTCTGATCACTCCTGGCTGTCAGGGTCAAAGGAAACTCCATTTCCCAAAATTCTAAAAGGCGGAGGGACAAATGGCTGTCATTGGTGTCTACTAGCACACCAAAGCACATGTTGGCCTCCATCCTCCCTCAGTATCACAAGTAACTGTTACACATTTCAAGGTCCATGCTAGCATCCTAGATCTTCTGATCCCCTCCCCACTCCTAACCATCCCTCAGCTCATGGACTTTCCTCCCCAAGCTACTACTTCTTCTTGTAACCTTGCTACTTCAGCAATGCACTCTCCTGCTCTCCTATGTTCCCTCTCTGTGTCTCTGTCTCTCTGCTCAGCTTCTCCATGTCTCATGATCAGGTTAGGTCTAGTATGCTGACCATGTTCAGTCTACTTCTTTGTCTGCTCTGTGCTCTTCCAGGTACCCCTGGCTCTTCCCTCTCTTAGATCTACAATCAGAAATTCTCCCCTTAACCACACCATGGGGCAGCAGTCATACACTTTGACCTGATTGCTGAAAGAAACATACGAATTCAGTTTAGTGAGACTACTCACCTATTACTGTCTCCTCTTAGTAATTTTCTACCCATCTACCTGTCCCTCCACCTCCTGCAAACTGTCCTTGACTAGAAGAAATTTCGACTTCTCTCCTAGTGTTCAAGGATTTATTTTTTCACTGCTTTACTACCAGGCACAGTACAGTCAGAGGACCAGAGAGGAAGCTTCTTTTCTCCTTTCCGTTCTTCTTGGACTTGTTTCTTCACCTTTAAGAGTTAGAGACACTAAGGTGACACACACCTTTCCCACAGGTAGGCAGAAACAGTGCTCATTGCTACCCCCTGGATCTGTCCTTTCAAGTTATGTGCCAAACAACCCTGACCTATTGTGCCAAGAAGAATGAGAAGGCCAAGAGTCAGGCACATAGATTTCTGAGGCATCTTCACTCGTGTGAACCTCTTGTGATTCTTCTGCCCTGTGGGGAAGATGGGATCTGGAAGAAGCTTTTTATAACTGAAAGGACTGTGTTCTGAGTTAGACTCCAAAGTAGGAGAATAATCACCTTGAAAGGGGCAGGGAGAGGTAAGGAAAGAAGCTGGGGACTATTTGCCTTTTTTATTTACCTGGAAGGCAGAAGGGCTTGAAAGGCTGGAGCCTGCTGTGATATAGAAATGGACTGAAAGAGATGTCTTCCCACCCTTCCCATGCTGAGGGTTATGTAAGCTACTGAGGAATTGGGCCACCTAGGATTGCCCACTGCCCTTCTGCTCTCTTCTGCTTTCTTTAACTGAGACTCAACAACCCCAGTGGAGTTTGACATTCCTAACTTGGCTAAGACAACTGCCTTGCTATCAAATATGCCTAACTCAGCTCTCTTATATTGGGCAATGTCTTGTTGATGACTGAAGTGATAAATTTAGAAGTGGAGAAATGAGATGGGGTTTCTATAGTGTCTGCCTGCTGAGTTGTAAAAGGTTTTGCTGACTACAGAATTTTGCTGCTTGAAGAGACCTCAGAGATCAAGGAGGTCAACTCCTCCCTTATTTTATAAGTGTGGGGAAAGAACTTTTGAGTCTTTAAGCAACGTGATTGAGATCCCTAACTAATTAGTGGCAAGAACAGATTGCAAATCTTTTGTCTCCATTTTCATTTCCTTTCTTCTCTTTCACTGTATATAGAATTCTTCAATCCACTTGCGGCAGCCTTTTATACTGTCTTTGGAAGGCTCTGCAAATGAAAATACATTAACCGATGCAACACTTAGAATATTAAGGTTACATTGGTCTAGAAGCAAGGGTGGCCAACATATAGGTCACCAGAAATGCCTTAACGAAGACAACCCTATCTTAAGTCATTCTCATTTGGCAGAGTGTGCATAAGACTTTGCTACTTTCTGAATAAATTAGCCACATCAAGTAGAATGTTAAATCCCAGTGTAGAATATTAAAGCTTAAGACCTAACACCAACCATCCAAAAGTGAAGTCAATGTAACCAAGCACAGCTCACAGAAGATGCTGACGACCACAGGTGGATTTCCATCTTGCCTCTTTGAAGTTTATGGCTTAACCCAGTAAATTGTGAAGGGTGAAAGAACTGAGAATGAAGGAGGAAAGGAACCAACAAGGGGCCCTGTAGTCAAAATACGCAGTGAATCTGATGCAATAGAATCTGAAAGTCAGTAGATCTGAAATCTACAATATGCAAGCAGAAATTTAACTCTCTAACCCATCTTTCAAAAGTCAGCTCTTCAATCTCAAGGGTAATTTCCCATCATCCAACAGTTCTTATTTGTCTTATATATAACACAAATCAAGAAAACAAAGAATTATTCAGTTATTTACAGTTTTGGTCTTTAAGATATGCCACATTTTTGGGCCATGGTGGCATACACCTTTAAACCAAACACTTGAGAGATAGATGTAAGTGAATCTCTGAGTTTAAGGCTAGCCTTGTCTACAGAGCTAGTTTCAGGCTAGCCTAGGGCTACACTGAAAAACCCTGTCTGGAAAACAAAACAAAACAAAATAAAACAAATTAAGAAGAATTTTTTTGGGGAGGGGTAATCTATGTTTTTATTTATCCTGACTTTTTCATTCATTCCTTCATTGAAAATCCTGACTCTGTGTAGTGATACATTTTTTATGAGAATATCTCTTGATTTCCCCAAAGACTGAACTTTTAGCAGACCTCAAAGCAAAGTTTTAATACCCCTTGATAATTATTTGACTGTATTTAGCCTGAAATCCTACTGTGTACTCAGTCCATTCAATCTTAATCTGCTTTTAATAGGACAATGTAATGGCCCTTCCTTGCTTTGGGTTTCCCATGTAATCAGCTTTTACAACCTAAGTGAATTCATAGCTTAATCATAAGTTATGATGTCACTAGCCCCATGTCACTAGCTCAACATAATGTATGTGTATCTATACATTTGTGTTGTGGTAACAAGTTGCTGAAAGCATGCAACGAGGTCAAATGAATATCTGCCATAACTGTTTGAAACAACATGGGTATAGCTTGATAATGCCTACTGGAAGTCCTGGGTGTTTCTGGGTTAGCTGTAGCTAGTAAAGTGACCTCTTCTCTTGTAAAGCTCAATGTTTCTGTAAAGTAGCCCTCATTCCTCCCCTATATCATGTTTCCTGTGCTATTCCGTAAATCCAGAAAGAAGCCCTTTGTTAGAGACAGACATTAGACAGACACAGGGACAGATAAAGATTCAGACACAGACTGATCAGATAAGCAACAGGGACAGATCTGACAGACACAGGCAGTTACAGGCAGACCAGTCACCACCAAGTCCAGACCGACAGAAAGCGAAGGGAGGAAAGTGCAGAGCTCAAGCCTGGGCTCCGTCTTGCTAATGACACAAAGTCAGGGTTTTCAATGAAGGGATGAATTTAACCAAAAAAATCAATGTGAATGAAAGCAGATTACCAATTAATCCAAGAGGAAGTGCTTTGTTTTCATTCTTTAATGCAACATTGACACATTTCGGTGTTCTTTGAGGTTATCTCTAATTCATTAGCTGGTCCACTTTGAAAACCAACTTTCCAGTGATTGCAAACTCTGGAAACTTGGAAGCAATTCTGTTGTAAGAAAATGGTTAAATGCAATTTCTTTTGTTTCTTTGGACACTAATACAATGAAGCACACTGCTTTCATACTGAAGAAAGAAAAGCTAAATCAACAAAGTGCTGTCACTTGTCCAAAGTTAGAAATTACATCCAAATCTGTCTGACTACCTTCAAAACAGCACACATGCTTCATATATGCCTTTACACTTCCGGGGGCCTGGGGGGAAAGGACAGAAAGCAAATGACTATGCTCGCCTTGGAAAAGGTAACCTTGCTTTTTTATGAATGAAATCTGCCATGTGTATTTTATTAAAAACTTGAAGTAACAGACCAGCAGTTCTGCAAAATACCACGTAAGGGAACAAGGGCCTCTGCTAATGATTTCCTGGAACTTGCCTGGGGCCTGCAGCTGGGAAGAGGAAAATGATTGCATCCCAAGGCACAGAGTGACTTACTGCAGATGGTCTTGGTTATTTCCTAGGCTGAGAAACTTACAGGAAAAATAAAATATTAAGGTGAGTATTGAAGGAGGGCGTTAAAAAAATACCCGATAGCCTTAGGCAAACCGCAGACGTTTGCTTCTATACTTCTGACTTGCAACCAACTGCTTCTTTTTTAACCACTTTGGATGATTGTTTATTACTTGTCTTTGTTTCCGCATTGTTTCTGCCTTCTGAAATAAGTAAAATCTTTCCGTGCAAAGATCACAGGATCTCTGAAGCAATTGGACCCATCTCTCAGTCATTTTCTTCTTTATCACATTCCCAGAAGTTGTTTCCACCTCATCTTTCTTTCTGAAAATGCTAAAACATATTTCCCTTTATGTTTCTCTATTCTAAAAAATGGATAACCCATATATCTCTTTGTTTTGTACCATTTTTAAAGGTCACTATATTTTGTGTATTTTTTCCATGAATATTCCATTGCTCTCTTCTATTGTTTGGGTTTTAAATGTTCCAGAAGTCTGTAAGTTGAGGGCTTGGTGCTCAGCCTCTGGCACTGTTAGTAGGTGGTTAAATCTTTTGGTGGTAGGGACTAATGAAAGGAAATTATGCCATTATGGATGTGACCTTAAAGAAGATATTGGGACTTTGTTCCTTTCTCTCCTTTCTCTGTTTCCCTGAAAATGGAAGTTAGTAACACTATGTCTTCGTATTTCTACCATAAGAGACTGTGCCTCCATAGGCCCAAAAGAACAGGACAAGGGACCATGGATTGAGGCAAGGAGCTAAAATAAGCCTTTCCTTTCCACAAGCTTATTATTTCTGGTATTTTCACGACAATGGAAAGCTAATGAACACACTTCTCATTGCATCATTCTTCCACATTAATGAATACTTTTTTCAAGTTCATCAAAACCACTAAATATCTAAATGTTCACTTTGGAGGAAAATAGCTCTCCCCAGAGAAAGCGAGATTAATTTGTTGACTCAGATACTTAAAATGAAACAAAATTTTTATTCATTTTTCCCACTTTCACAGTTTGCCTAGGAAATTATAAAATACTGTTTGCTTTATTAAATACACTACATTAACCTGGTAAATATGCTAATGAATGAAAAACTGCTGCTTCAGCAACTTCCTTGGATATAAAAATTACCTCAGTTCGTCAAATAGATTTTAATTATATATTATTATTTTCTGAAAGCACCTCCTGTTCCAAATGGAAGCAATCTTCAGGATTCAAGTACTCATCTGTGTGAATCATGGAGGAGCATCACCTGGGACTGACGCTGAGCAGGAGCCAGATTCAACTTCATGTTTCTACCTCTTGACCTCTTTAGCTCATTCATCTTTTCCGTCACTGGTCACTGATTCTTAGCAGTGGACAAAGGCATTTTATTACTTGAGTGCCACTGAGACCCCAGAGCTAGCGGTGGGTTCTTAAATGGGGAGATTACTAGCTCATGTCTAGGATAAGATCATGTTATTCCCAGTAATGCAAAGGTTAGAGATTAGTCTTCCTGGCCAGGGCAGAACACAGCCAAGTGTAATCAAGTGCTCAAAGATTTCTCCCGAAGCTGAGAAAGAAATGATGTTATCTGGTACGATATTAAAGGTTTTCTGTAATAACAAACTCAGATTCAATCATTCAAGTAAGACTATGAAATCATGATAACTTCTTAGATTAGCCTGTTAAGTTTTGAAGAGGAAAGGGAAGGGGCTTTTTATGTTCTCTCTGACTGACACTCCTGCCTACTACACTTTCCACTATCACATGAATGATGTGAGGTGCAGAAACCAGCCACACAGCCAGCTCAGTTATTCTAGTTCTGACCATGGCTTTGGCAGAGTGATGATGAACCGCTGCTCTCAGTGACTCCTTTGCCCAAAGTAAATCCCTACATCGCTTCATGTTTAAATTGCGTACAAGATGCTTAAAGACAGAGTTTTGTCCTTACTTTTCTTGTAGTCATAGCTCAAATACTATGTTGCTAAATACACCGACAAAACCATGAAATGAGTTGAGTTGGCCAAAGTTTATCAGTTTATTTAACTCCCATTTATGTAGTCATTTCTACGTGTCCAGGATTGTGCTCTGCTCCTTATAACACATTGAGTCATTTAATCTTAAACAGTCCAATGAGGTAGAGGCTAAATGATTGAGGCTGTATGATTGACAGAGAAAAAACTGAGATCTAATGGTCCCACACTTCTAATCTTAGCAGTATCACAGTGTCTGTGGAGATGCAAGAAGAGGTAATAACCAGCTACAGGAGAGGTGCTGCTGCCCCACTTCCTGTAGGATAGAACACATCGGACTTGAAGAGTTCTCCCCCTCCCTTTGTCCTGGATGGTGGCTTGTCAATAGGACATTCTAAATTTAGCTTCCTGAATTTTAGAAATTAAATGCCAACCCAATCCACTCAGTGTCTATGCACCTGGGCTTGTTTAGCCCCAAGGGAAAAGTTACAGGTGACCTTTCTTTCTTGCACTTGCTAGATTTATATGAACACAGTCTATGGCTAAGGCATTTCAGACACACAAGTCGAGAGAAGGAGAAGCATGGACCTGCCTCATAACAGGCCCATGGTCTGGGGCAAATGCTTTGTATCCCACTGTGATTCTACAGGGCTAGTGGTGGTTTTGTGTAGTTGTGTGAATACATGTATGTGACTGTATATGTGAATGGGAGTGGAGAGTGTTTGTGAGGTGAGCTGTTAGTATTGGTTTTTTTACTTATTTGTTCTTGTGTCTGGAAGTGACACAAAAAAGTTTTGTTGTGTTTCTCCTATCTTTTGTTTTCTATAGAAACTTTGTTTTGCCCAAGGACTGAAAGGGCTGGTTCTGTTATGGACAGAAGTTCCTACAGTCTCTGGAGAAGTAAATTAAACCCCAGATAAATTTGGGATTAAAAATTGAGTGTAAAATAATCATTTACTTCTAAAAAGGGTGCTTTTTTCTCTTTAAAGGATTGTCTATTTGCCTGCCCATCCATCCATCCATCCATCCATCCATCCATCCATCCATCCATCCATCCATCCATCCATGTATCTATCTATCTATCTATCTATCTATCTATCTATCTATCTATCTATCTATCTATCTATATATGGTCTATCAACGGTCTATCGGACAGTTGATCTGTCTGTCTGTCTATCTATTTGTCTATCATCTATCTATATCTATACATACATCTGTCCACAAACCTATGTACATGTATAAACACACACACATACACTCAAGCATTCTTGAGCTTGCTTCAATATAAAGATGGAATAATTCTTGATGAATGCCAACCCTTTAAAAAGGTATTTTAATGATTTTCTGCTACCTTTTTAAAGTCATCCTAAAAGAGAATAGCATATGATCTAAAGCAATGGTTCTCCAGACTAACTAGATTTATATTTTTATCCCAGTTTTCAACACTTGTTCTTTGTGAGACCAGGTGAAATACATCTTTAACCTCAGGTCATATGTTTGAAAAACTATAGATAGTGTAAGTTATTTCCAGCATTATGATGATGATTATTATTATTGAGGTTAAAAAACATTTAATGCCATCCTCTTATCAAACGCACTCATAAATATTTTAATAGCAAATGTACTGCATGGCACCTCTCTTGGTACGTCCCCCCTTGCATGACTGAAACTATGCCTGTTGAAAGCTGCTCCTAGTCCTTATTTCCACCTTCTTTGGTAATATGAGTTACATGTTTTATTTTCTATGAATTAGACTACTTTAGATACTTAACATGAGTAGAATAATTCAGCATTTGTCATTCTGTGCTTAGTTTATTCCACTTAGCACAATGCCTTCAAGGCCTAACCAGTTTGTATCATAATAGAATTTCCTCTTTTTTCTATGATCAAATAATATCTGCTACATTTTCTTTATTTATTCATCTATTAGTGGGCATTTTTTGCTGTTTTCCCCTCATGAGTATCAAGAATATTATTACAACAAACATGACAGAATATATATTTCTTAACGGGTCTACTTTCAATTCTTCAGATAAATCTTTACAAGCAGCATTACTTGACCAAATCCTAGTTTTATTTAAAAAAAATTAAAAAACCTTTATCCTACTTTCCATATTGTTAGACCATTGTGTTTAACCACCAACAGTGTATGAGTTCCAGTTCATCCACAGCCCTTCTAAAATTGTTTTCTGATATTTTAAAATATGAAAATCATTTGTGCTTTCCTTCTGATTAGTCAGTCATCTTGTACGTATGCTTGTAAGCTGACGCTAAACCTTCCTTAGAGACATGTCTGTTCGAGTCCCTTTTAGGTCAAGTTATTTAGATTTTCCCTTTGAGTTCAAGCTGTCTTAAATATGCTAAGACTATCTTTGTGATCGAACATGTGTCTTATTCTGAATAACGTTCCCTGTGTACTTAAGGAGAACATGCAGGACTCTACTAATGGTGGTTGGAAAGTCTTGTATTTGAAGTCTGGTATTACTCAAGTCATCCCTCTGGATCGTCTTTCCATAATTGTAAGTAGGGTATAGATGCCCCTATTACTATGTTATTGTAGACCTCTCTCTCCAGTTGTGCTGGTCTCTATTGCATACATTTAGGTGTTTTGATATTGGTGCTTATGTACCTTATAACTGCTATGTGTTGCTTATATGGGACACAGGACACTTTTATCATTACATGGTATCATCCCCTGTATCTCTTATTTTAAGATTTATATACATGGAATCTTTCTTTTTTTATTTTCTGAGACAGTTTCTGCGTAGCTTTGCAGCCTGTCCTAGAACTAGCTCTTGTAGACCAAGCTGGCCTTAAACTCACAGAGATATGCCTACCTTTGCCTTCAAGTGCTGGGATTAAAGGTGTGTGCCACCATGGCCTTGCTACATGGAATATCTTTCCAATCTTTTCACAATTTCAGCTGTGTCTTCAGAAGCATATGTCTAAGTGAATCTCATTCAGATAGCATAAGCTTGGGTCTTATTAAAATTTGTACTCATCTTAGCAAACATGTGGAGTGAGTTTTATTCAGTAACATTTACAGAAATTATTGACAGTAGAAGATCAATATTTGTTAACTGGTTTGTCCTATAGCTCTATTGTCTCTCCTTTTTGTTCTCTTCTTGTCTTCCTCTATATTTCACAATTTTATACTACATCGGATCTTTTCTCATTTTATTTTCATATCTTCTAGAAGTGTTGTCTTAGTTGTTACTATGTAGCTTACATAAGCTATCTTATAACAATCTATTTTATGTTCATAACAACTTGACTTTAATTATGAAACCCTATGCACTCTATTACACTTTATGTTATTAATATCCCACATTAGCTTATCTTGTGCATCAATTAACATATTTTTATAATTATTTTTGTACCTTTTCCTTTTAACTTCTATACTTGAATTTAAAAACTGATTAATGTACCAAGATTACAGTGTTATACTATTTTGTTATTTGCCATATTTGTTCTTTTACTGGTGAGATGCATATGCTCTTGTTTTTATTTAGTATTTCATTTCAACTTGAATGATTCTGTTTAACATCTCTTATAGGGAGGCAGTGAAAACACCCTTGCTTTAAATTAATTTTGTAGGAGAATTATTTCTCCTTCTTTTTTGAAGGGTAGCTTTACTGAATATAGTATTACATTTTTAGATTGTTTTTCTGCCTGGAGTGGCTTTTTTTCCTACCCAATGAATGAACTTCTTAGAATTCTAAATTAATTCTGAATTTCACTGTGATTGTCAGTAACCATAGAGGGAAACAAACCCCCTTTTAAGATAGTCATGGACTCTCTCTTTTTTTTAAAATGAACTCATAAAAATTACATTGCAGAGGTGTCAAGCACTATGTGACTCCAAATTTCTACAGGTGAGTAATTCTATTTCAATTCTACAGGGAAATAATTCTATCTCAGTTGGTCCTTTCTGTTCATGATGCCTGAATTTTCTGATTATTGTTCAGCACCTAGCAAGGTGACCAGCTTGAAGTGCTCATTAAATGTTTATAAACTGAGTTATGGAGAGCAACTCTGCTGCTTAATCTGAATCAGAATTTCTAGAAACTAGATCCCAGAAAGTATGCTCAAATTTGCTGTTGTTGTGTATTTCTTAATCTGTTCTGGTCTTGACTAGAATTTTTGTCAGGAATGAAGTGTTAAGTTTCTGGGCTTTGTTATACCATCTGAGTAGCCTCACTTTAATGACCTTGGACTCTTGTATGGCTGCTATCTCATCTTCATTTGGTCTAAACTTTGAACACACACACACACACACACACACACACACACACAGAGAGAGAGAGAGAGAGAGAGAGAGAGAGAGAGAGAGAGAGAGATAGTTTTCTGCTTTTCCTCTGACTCTCCTATATTGTTTTTACATGTGTCTTTCATTAAATTTGACATTCGCTGCAGGGCATGTCTCCTAGGCCTGTAGGATTACAAGGGGTACATAGCATTGTCAGGGAGAATGCTGGACTGGAAAAGACCTTACAAATTGCTAATATGTTGCCTTCATAATTACCAGGGGAGAAACCATCTTATTACAGGTGTCTGGTCATTCGGTCATTCAGAGATAGAGAAGACTTTGCTTTTTAGGTTATGTGGGAAAAAGTTTGAGATTATCGCAATATAGGCTGACATGTAGGAAAGAAAAATTATCCTGCAGGGTTTTTTTTTTAATAGGTTTTGATTTTTGTATGTTTCAAAGGGGAAATAAAATACTTCCAAAACACATTAGAAAGTATACTTAACAGCTAGGCTAATTAATGTTACCCAGAAAGTATTTTTGGTTTAGTCCTTGTAATTAAAATGCTTATAAGATTGTGAGGTCCTACAGAAATATCCATTCATGGTCCATTGTGCTTAGATCCAGACTGTGAAAGCTGAATGTCTTCAGGCTTTGTTCTACTGTTTTCTTTTCATGTTTCTTCATCTGAGATAAAAAGCCCATGGGACCACTGGGATCTTTCTTCCCATCGTCTGTCTACCTTATGGATTACTAGTCCATACTCAGAGAAGAGAGAACCACCAAAATCCCTGACCAAATCATTCCTAGTCAGTTCCCAATGTCTTCCCTGTGCTTCTTTTCTAGTCCATTCTTTGGAAGGATTGTCATGGCCTGTGCCTGTGTATTCATGAGTCCTGAGAAGAAGCGAATGACAGGTATCTGTGTAAAGTGTGTCTAGTGTTTGGATGCAAGAATTGGGTTACCAAGTGTGGAAAGAGCAGAGTGGTTATCATAAGTGAAAGTCAAACTTCAGCTAGCAACACTGTACTACATTCAGTTACCAAGCTTGGATGTATCTGATAATTCTAAATTAAAACTTGGCTTCTATGCCCTTCTGATGATTGGTTTTCTGAGCTAGAAGACAGACTATTTTGGCTTGATCTATAGCATATATATATGATATATAATATGTTAATATAGCATGAATCTCATTTTCACTTTTGCATAAAGACTTACAAATGTTAGAAGAGGCTCAGCTTGCCATGGTAGGTAGTAAGTATTAAGAAAAAGAGTATGTTTGCTTCAATAATTGTAACATGTGTAGTCATAAAAGTATTTGGAAATGATGGATCAGATTCATTCCAAGAAATTTAGTGTAGCTAATGTGAACTAACCCTGAAACACACTGGAAGTTCTTCTTAATTAAATGCTCAGTTACTGTTTCATTTATCTAAAATTTCCATTTTATTATAAAAGTAGAACTCCACTGATTTGGTGTTCAAGTTAATTGGGTTAATCAACATTTTATGAGTAGTATTTTTTTATGAATGGATAGAAAATATTGATGTGCCTATTGCAGAAAAATAGGAATAAGAGTGGCCAGATCAATAGAAGGTGTTTTGTAAAACAAATCACTTGTATTACATCATTCTTCCTGGATGGGACTTTAGGTCCAAAAGGCAAAGAAGACTTAACAACATAAATCAATTTACATTTAATACCATTTTCACAGATAATACAGAAAGGAATCACAGTACATCATAGATCTCATTAGAAAGACAAAATTGTTTTGTGTCTCTGTTAATTACTATCATTTTGTTTTGCTTAAGAGAAAGAAAGAAATCAAGAAGGGTTGCATGGGTAGGGAGGAAGGATCCAGGAGAATCTGCGAATGGGAAAGGAATGTAATCAAATATAGTTTATAAAATTTTACAATAAGGGCTGGAGAGATGGCTCCATGGTTAAGAGCACCAGCTGCTCTTCCAGAGGTCCTGAGTTCAATTCCCAGCAACTGCATGGTGGCTCACAGTCATCTAAGTGATACCATCTTCTGGCTTGCAGGTGTACATGCAGATAGAGTATTCATAGACATAAAATAAACAAATCTTTAAAACATTTAAAATAGAAAATAGATTTAAAAAAAATAGAAAGTACTCTAAATTATTCTGTGTGATGCATAGGAGTGTGAAAGATAGGTGTCCATCCATAAGAAGATGCCGTCCCCATTGTAGTAAAGGGGGATTTTGTTGTGTGACCCCTGGGGACCTAAGAAGTAGTGTTAGCACTTGGAGCACTTGTGGGTAAGAATGACTGGGGTGGAGAAAAGTCTGATATCACAAAAGGGCTGAGGAAATTCATTAGACTAAACACTATTCTCAAACACCTGAAGGGCTAAGTGGGGTTGAACTCTATCTTCTACAGGATGTAAGTACAAAGATCAGAAATCTATGGTTTTGGACCAACCTATACTTAAACAAGGTTGGGGCATTGAAAGTATGTTCACAAAGCTTTACGAGGTTAGTGAAAATGGTTCAGAGACAGAAAGTGATCTGTTCACACGTAGATCACTACTCCAGTGGTTCACAAGCGTTAATGAATGTCTTCTGAAGTTTTCAGGCAAACAACTCCCCTTGGCTTGTATTGCCAGGCACAGGGAATCTTGAGGTCTTTTGAGGGTCTAATTCTGATTCTTACAATATTCTATAGGGATGATGACATAAATCAGGAATTGAAAGTCCCATCACTCCTGTGAATAAAAATCTTGGCACATACTGAAGGCATTTTAGTTTTTTGACTAAGGATCTTTGAACTTTCTAGAACATGTCTTCTCAGACTTTTGAAAGTTTTTCCTCTTCACTTAACTCATATCTTAAATAGCTCTGTTTCTCATCTCTTCTCCTTGCCTTCCTTTCTCTTTTCTTTATCAGAAATTCTGTCTGTGCATCTGTCTGCTTGTCTGTTGGGAACTAAAAATAGTTTTCATAACAGAGACTTCCTATTATTTCCAACGACATATCCAACTTCTGACGATGCCTGGGCATTCATGAATGATCAACACATATTTGTTACATTAACGAGTAGATAAATGTCTGAAGGAAGGATTGTTGGTTCAGTTGTTTGAATGACAGATTGGATAGTACCCATTTCCACTTCCCTCCCTGCATAATGGGAAAGATGCTCAAACTCAGGCTTCTTGTTGTTGCTGTTTGTTTGTTTGTTGTGGTTTTTGGACGTTTTGAGAGAAATCACATAGCATATAGAGGGTTGATTTCAAATGTTTTTGTACAGCCAAGAAGATTAGAAAGGGGGTGGTAAGAAGCCAGTAAGGGAAGGTTTGGCATAAAAGACATCAGAATTCAAAAGGAACAGGAAAGCAGTGGAGTGAAACAGCCTGCTGAGATCCAGCTATGGCAGGTGATGTCTTGAAATATTCACCATGCTCTGAAATCACAGATGTGCATTGGGGGGATATGTGTGAGCATTTGTAATCTTCGACTTTCTATCTCTTTCTCCTCCGACCTGCCTCCCACACAGGGCAGCATGCCACCTGGTCATCCATGCCCATATAGACCTATTTTTTTTTCCAAAGAGACAACCAGACTCTCCCCTACCTGGCAACACTTATATATTATTTTTTGTCCCATAGGGAGAACTTTCTTTGAACCTTTTCTTTGCTCATTGACTTCACTTGTCGCTTCCCTGTCTCTGCTGTCTTTGCTCACTCTGCTTTAGCTCCGGACTCTGCAGTGGCTTAACACTGCTGGGAAAACAGTCCTTCAGAAGAGCCCTTGCTTTCCTCCTGTTCTGCTTCAGTGCCTTGCTCCAATCTCACCCTCTCAGAGACTCTGACTTTGATGGAAGGAGAGAGCAAATGTAGGGTAGGGATAACAGATGATATGGTGAATATGACAATAAAACAGTTTACACATGTATAAGATTATCAAAACAATAAATAAAATAAATTAAAGCTCAGCAATCCTATTTTCTGTATATACTCCTAAGACTGTAATATGCTTTCCATTTTCCCATGTAGTTGTTACTTGATTTATATTCTTTTGTATTGTGTTTATTATATTAATGTATTGTTATCTATTTTCCTGAAATACTTCTTCCAAGAAGTATTTAGGAGCACACTGAAGATTTGTTTTGTTTGAAATCACATTCCTCTGTCCAGAAAATTACCATTATTTTTAGTACATGCTAATTCAATATTCACAACACAACAATATAAATGAACTCAAAATTAAAGAAAGCCAGGAAAATTTATTAAATATTTTTGATTCCACTAAGAGATATTGGGGTCCTTTTGCCTATTTCACTTACACTCCCATTGATGTTTGCTTCTGTTATTGAACAATTAATTCAGCGAGTCCTTAGTTAATGCTCAGGCCATATAGAATTCTTCCTTTGAGCTCCTGAAGGTGGCTGAAAAGCTTATGACGGAGCACTGGATAGATGACTCTGATGACATGTCTAAAAGACTGTGACTTATGAGAAAGGCTTTCACTGAACAAAATAGACATGACACTGAAGAGCCTCAGCGGCTTAACAGAAATCAGGGATTTGCGGAAAGATGGAGCGATATCTCTAAAATATTTAGAGATTCACAGGATTTTTTTAAATTATGTCCAAATGGAAAGAGCTAGGTGGGAAGTGTTGCAGAGTCATGCATAGATTGGTACGAGACAGGTCGGAGTACAAACGACACAGGAAACCTCATCCAAGGGTTTAGGTTTCACATGGTAGTTACAGGTTTTTAGGACAATGAAAAGGAATGCAGAGGATATGGGGTTTCTGAAAGAATGTTTAGGGTCTTCCACTTGAGGTATTAATAACAAAGGGAGGGAACAAAAATAAGGATTTACAGGGCAGAAGACCAGTAATGGAAAGGTGGTAATGTATATTTTGTTTTGTATTGGACATCTTCTCTCACAGGTGCAGAATTTTTCTTTTACTTACTTTTTAATTTTATTTCTTGCACTAATAATATCTGTTTAGTTTTATGTGCGTGTGTGCCTGCCTCAGTTTATTTGTACCATGCATGGGGCAGGTGCCTACAAAGCCAGAGAGGACATCAAATTCCCCAGACTAAAGTTGCAGGCAGTTGCAATGAATCCAGGGTAGGTGCTGAGACTACATGTGGTCCTCTAAAAGGGCACTAAATGATTTGAACCACTGAGCCATCTCTTTAAACCTACTATGTGTGTATGTGTGTGTGTATTTATATGTTGTATGTGGTATGTGTGTATGTGGTGTGTGTGTCTGTGGTAAGTGTGTATGTGTGTGTCTGTGGTAAATGTATATGTGTGTGCATATATTCTTGTACTTTCCATTTTTCCCATGAGGTTGTTACTTAATTACATTCCTTATCTTGTATAAACATATTATGCATATATATGCATATATATGTTTGTATACTGTAGGAACTTGGACATGAATCATTTAAGTAGCTCTTAGATAAAATAATATTTTGTAGAAGTTCAGGATGTTTCTTTTCTTTTGTTTTTTAAGGCAGACTCTCACTTTCATGGAATTCCGTGTGATTTAGATGAGTGCTGACTATAAATAGATGAAGGGTGTCCAAGAGCCTACCAATAAAATATCTTACACTTCTAGTAGAACAAATAGAAAAATAAATATAACATACTAACTTAGGAATGAAGATTAGAAGCAGGACAGAGTAGTTAAAAACAAAATAAAATTAAGCTGACAAACAAACACAGATCCTTAGTTGTAAAGAACCAGGACATGTACTTGCATCACAGAGGCACATAGAGTCTATAAGGATGGGATATATATCTGTATATATCGACACACACACATGCATTTTAAAGTTTTTATCTCTTACACTTAAAACTATCTGTTACACTTAAAATATCTAATATATATGTATATGCAGGAAAAGCTGAAGAGGTCACACAGGATTCTACTTATGACATTGCCCCACTCCTCATTCCTCATGTGGTTGGTGTTGGAACAAGCTGTATACTCTGTATGGAGTAACGTGAGTGGAAGTATGAAGAAATCCCTCTTTGAGTTTCGTGGCTGCTCTGAAATGCTTAAAGCGTCATGTTTACTAAGCAAGCAGATCAAAATACACACCGAGCTGTGGGCAGAGAAAAGTGTATATAAGGTAATGACAGAGTCCAATAATTGGTTGTTCTGAAGAAGCCCACCCTAACGGGTTAATCAGCTGTGTCACAGTAGACAAGTATATTTCATCTGGTGAGTAGATTCTGTGAGTTCCCTCTCCTTAAACATGATTAAAACTCTTAACTATTTACAAGTAAAGTAAGATGATGAAGGCATGGAAGAGCTCCTCCTGAAATACCTAGAGACTGCCCTAGTTAAGTAACAAAAAGCTTTAAGTAACATGAAGGGACGAAAGTGAACAGTTTCTTCCTTCTATTATGGACTCGGTGACGTGCTATCTTCTGTTTAAGTCTCTGGTAGGTACGTATAGTCAGTCCTATTCCATGGCCATCTAAGAACATCAATATTCCAGGAAGAAACAGTGTCTAATACAAAATCTGTCATCATAGCTGTTTATAATTTGGAGCTATTGTTTTACCACATTTCTCTCTCTTATATGTCTCATAAGATAGGTTTTGTTAAATACAGGGACCTTTGAGCACTTAGAATTTAGAACAGAAAAAGGCTAACCATAGAACTAGTGGTTTAGGGAGGGACTCTAATTAGTTTCATCCACTTTATAGCTTGATCTGAAGTTTTATGTGCAGAATAAAAGTGATCTCTTCTGTAGCAAGATTTTCTCTGTCTCACCAGCTTCCAAATAATGACAGGGAGACTTACTAATTATAAAAGCTTGGCTTTAGCTTAGACTTGTCCTACTATATAACTTAAATTATAACTTAACTTATTTATTTTAATCTACATTCTCTCATGTGACTCCTTACCTCATCTCTCTATACTGCTCATACTGCTTCCTCCACGACTGACTGGCGACCTGCCTTTCTTCTTTCCCCAGTCTTCTCTGTCCCCAGATGTCCCACCTAACCTCTAACTGCCTAGCTAGTGGCCATTCAGCTCTTTATTATTAAGAAGATACTTCTTCACACAGTGTAAAGGAATATTATGCAACATCCTTTTCAGCACATTACAATAAGAAAATAACCAAATTTTGTCAAAAATGTAGATCCAGAGCACTGGGGAGATGGCTCAGTGGTTAAGAGCATTTCTGACTCTTGCCGAGGACCTAGATTCAATTCCAGGCATCCTCATGGCAGCTACAATGCCTGTAACACAGATTCCATGGGACCCAGCAGCCAATTTTGGCTTCTCAAAATCCCTACACAGAACACATGAACTTCCCCAGGCACATACGTATGCATAAATAATAAACTTTCAAAAACAAAGATCTCCTACTGTGAACCAGAATGCAGCTTTTGTAGTATCATGTGAATCTGTATTTCAGATAGCAAAGGAAGGAAGGAAGGAAGGAAGGAAGGAAGGAAGGAAGGAGGGAAGGAAGGAAGGAAGGAACGAAAGAAGGAAGGAAGGAAGGAAGGAAAAAGAAAGGAAGAAAAAAGAAAGAAAGTAAAAAGGCAGAGTATCAAATAAACATGTGGGTAAGACACAGTGTCTGGTGTTTTTAGCTCTATTGTTTGAGCACTTCACTTATTGGGGATACTGGAAGGTGAGGAGTATCACATGGTTACAATGTAGCTATTTTTCTATCGTCGTGAGGGGGTGATATGTTTACTTACCTTAGTACCCAGGGCTAAGTGAGATCAAATTGGGAAACAATAAGTAAAAGGGAGAGAACTATGTGAAGGAAAAACTCAAACCAAATGGGACTAGCACTCCCCATGCTTTCTTCACAACTTTGGTTCAATTTACAGTTTATAATCCAAGGATATCATGAGGATGTGTACATCTTTAGGTCTGAATAGCTTTGAAGTGAGGCCAAGGATTTCTTTAGTGACCTACAATGCTTGCTAACTCTTGCATTTTCCACTTTCAGAGATGCAAAGGGATTAATGGAGACTTCTATCTTTGGAAGTTTCTCCACACAACACGGAGTGATATCATACGGCTTTGCCTTTGGCATGTTTCATGAAGGTCACCAGGGCCTCTGTATCTGTACACAGGATGAGAAACTAAGCTTAACACTTTTAATAGCATATCCTGTCAGGATTTGTGTGAGATGTCATAGTTTATAAAAACAAGAAAAGTTCACAGGAATTGGGTACAAAGAAATGGCCTTAAATTGAAGTCAGTCCTCAATTTCTTAATGAATACTTTTGTTCTTGGAGGAAATGTGGTAAGGTCATTGTTGACTGAAGGTGTTGGGTAACCCAATTGGGTGTTTATTCTAAATATATCACTGCCAGGATCACCCTTGGTAACACCCTGCTTTCTCCTTCCCCGTAGGATTCCCCGCCTGATGGGGAGAGAGCTCATTAGAAGCCAGGAGGGGAGAATTGATGCTAACACCCACAGCAGCAGTTCAGTCAACCCTTCTTCACTCCTCCTGTTGCCCAAACTCCCAGCAGCCTCTGGTAAAAAACCTCGGCCATGGTACACTGCAAATCCCAAGGCCCCTCACTAATGCTTCACTCTCTGCAGAGGTCATGACTAAGCCTAGCAAGACTTTCTTTGGCTCCCCCCAACTGAGTGACCTGCTTTCTCAGCAGCACGATTTCTCTAATGAGATTGTTTCACAAAGAGAAGAATGAAATCAAGTGTCAGGGGGTTAGATCAAAGGAGTTCTGATGCACTGAGGTACAAGGTCAGACTGCAGGCAAAAATGAGCCTTTAGACCCCATAGGGTCCTGTTGAGAACCCATGCCACCTTTGCCATATCTCTTCGTTACAATCCATCTTTAAAATTGAGGAAGAGTGTCTTATGCAAATGATAGGATTGATTTAAGGAAAGATGGATGGAATATCTAGCATATTTGTGTTTTGAACACTTGAATCATTGTTGTACTTGTGTTCCTGTGTCAACCATTTTATATATAAACCCTAACATGACTATACTATCACAGGGCAAATTATGTCTACTCCAAATTTATTAAAGGACTGAAGCTAAGTGAGGCTGATCAGTTTACCCCCAAATAAAGTGCTAGCAAGAAGCACAGTGGAGCCTTTCTCCCAGTTTTGTCTCAAAATCTTAAATCTCAGACACAGATATATCAAATAATAGATGCTTCAGAGGTCAGCATTTCAGGGGTTACAAAGGCAAACAGAATAGTCTGGGGCTTTAAGCAGTCTCCAATATAGTAGTTGAGACAGACATGAACTTACCTTACAGAAAGATAATATGGAGAAGAATGTGAAAAACTGTTACTCTCAAAACAGGGTTATATGGGAAATTCTTTAATGATACTATGGTGGGATTAAGATGATAATGAGTAACTGTATTTTATTATATTATTTTATACCTGATAACGACTTTTGAGAAAAATATGATCATTTTATGTTATATATAATGAAACTGTATCTCAATATGTTTAAAAACTGTTTGGGCCTGAGGCTTCTGACCACAGTGCTAATACTCTTAACTTTTACAATATCCTAATTGAGTAGCAAGGGAAAATTTGACAGGGAAAATGTGATACAGTTAGGCATGTATGAATATATTTTTTTCTAAGGAAAGGTTTTGACAGGAAGGGGGTGAAAGTGATTCCAGGCAGTAGGAAAAAACCCTGTGCATCAAAAAGATGTAGGTTAGGCTAACAAGATGGCTTCTGGAATAAGTACATCATTCCTTATTTACAGAGTAGGAAAAGTGCATTGCTAAAGCTAAGGCCTATACAATGATCACACAGATGTTTGTTTGTATTTATAGTATAACATTAAAATATAGAAAATCATCATAGATGAAAGATTGCAAACGTAGGGTGGTGCAAACTGTATACCTTTGCTAGATCCTTTGGTCTTACTCAGCCTTAATCGTATCTGAGGCTGCTACATGAGTGCACACTGTATTAAGAATCATTCAGTTAATAATATTTTCCAGGTTACCAAAGAAACTAGGAAAATAAAAGAAACCAAGAAATTTGGGAGGGAGCAATAAAGAGAGCAAGAACAGGGCTCAAGTGATTTGAAGGAGGGAATGGGAAAATAGGAGGGACATTTTAATTAAGGAGGGAAGTAAAGACAGAAAGAAAGGGAGGGTGGTAAAATAATAGTAAGGATGACCAAAAAAGCCATAAGGGATCATATTATTATCTACTTAACTTAAAATTACATATAATATATGTCTATGTGTATAGTTATATACATATATAGTCTATATGAAAATTTCCCATCTTGGCAGAGTATTTTCCACTCAAGATACAAAGGCTGTCTAAGAAAATACTCAGTGCCACACATGAGAGCCCCCTTAAGAAGAATTTGGCAGGGTAGTCCAAGAGATTCCTTAAGTATTATAGGCTATTGCTGTTATTATTGGTTGCCTCCCAGAGGTTAAAACTAAGTTCCTATTGTTGGAGATAAAATGCGCTTGAGACATTAGAACCTAGAATATCTGAGCTGAATTTGACCTGACAACCTTTCCCTTGAGGATTAGCTTTCATGGTACCAGAAGAATGCAAACTTCCAAGAGAGGTAATCAATCAATTTTCCTGCCCTGCTATGAAGCCTATGACCAGCATGGCACCACAACCATAAGGGTGTAATAGTAAATATTGCACATATCTTGGCAGTAACCAACAGCTCTCTAATTGCACCTAAGACTCACTCCTCAAGAAGGTAATTATGCTCCCATTAGTTCAGGCACACTATCTCAGTAGGTGGACCAGCCCCTCACGGTCCTAACTTCCTAACTCATCTTCTCCCACCTTCTGCTCTTCAACTGCACCTTGGGGGCTCAATCCATTGCTCTGATGTGAATGTGGGTCTCTGTCTCTATCTCCATCCATCGGATGAAATTTCTCCCACCTCTATCCCCGCCCCTGGCTTCCAACTTTTGCTTGATGATCC